>JAABKK020058782.1:0-12105 GCA_011634745.2 Catotricha subobsoleta
CAGAAACTGAAAAAACATACTATTTTCTATTCAAAACCTGAAAAAACATACTATTTTCTGTTCAAAACCTGGAAAAAAAAACTATTTTTTGCCAAAATCGACAGAGGGTAAGATTTTTTTCAAATCTCAGGGGGGGGTAACACCCACCCCCCTCCCCCACATTGTGCATCTGATTTAATTTCTTTTATATTGTAAACTTTTGGTTTTGTTTTGTTTTGGATTTTTTTTCGTTTTCTTTTTATGTTCAATCGAGTTACCTCTCTTATATATCATATATTTACCTTGGCATTAAAATTTATTATTATTTCATAAAATTAAAACAAAATTATTAAGAAAAACTGCGAATTGACTTTAATGGTTTGCTGGCCGCTATGATGATGATGGCTGGCACACCTATTTCTTTTTTTCTGTTTTTTCTTTCAATTCATTTATAATGTCTTAACATTTTTATTTTGGTTTAAGTATATTTTAAATAATTATTAAGCGCCTTGTTGGGGCATTTGAAAACAAAACAAAACAACAACACAAAAAAAAGTCTAAAATAATAAATAAATAAAATTAAAAACGTAAAGAAAAAAAAAATTAATTTAATTTAATACTTTTAATAGAATGATGATGTTGATGTGCTCGTACATTATGTTCAAATGTTCTTAACATTAAGAAAACAATTGTTCAGTTTTTTGTTTTTTTTTCTCGTTCGTTCTGTAGTTTCGGTACTGATGTAAATGGAAATAAATTTATGTTTAAATGTGTTAAATTTAAAACGTTTAAATTGTTGTGTAAAAACTATTTAAGAAAATAATATTTTTTTTTTTTTTTTTTAATTTCTGTTATTTCTTTAAACTACCATTTAATCTATTCGTTATAAATAAATCATAATTATTCTTAAAATAGATGTGAAAACGTATGCAGAGTCGAATTGGAGTTTTGGTTAAAAGTTCTTAACATTTGTATAGTTATTGCGTTTTATTAGCACAATTGCAATAGCATATAAATGAATTTTTCTATTCGATTTTCTGTGTTCTAATGACATTTTAATAATCGACCTCATTATTAATTCACTCTTATACGAAATCAATCAATCAATTCAACCCTGGATGGATAGCATATCGAATTGTTTATCTATACATTTAGGTACTTACACTGTACCATACAATTTTTCGTTCCGTACCAATAGTCTGATCCGACAAAAGACTTTAAAAATAATATTTCAAAAAAAAAAAAAAACAAAAAATTTAAAATAAATAAAAGATTATTTTTTTCCGAAACATAAAAAAAAGCAATAACACATAATAATAATAATGAAAAAAAAAAAAACTTATAACAATAGAGTTTCATAGGTGCGCCGTATGAAGCCCAACACTCTTTCCTCTCCTATCATCAGCAATATCATCTTCATCATCACACATATAAATAATAAAATCGACATAATATAATATTATAAAAGGCATCAGAAGAAATTTGCTTTGGTTTTCAGTTTTCCATTAAAGTGCATCCAATGCGCCTTGTATATTGTGTTGAGGTGTACCACAAAGACAAAGAGGTTTAAATCAACGAAGAAGAGGAAAAACAAAATAAAAAAAATAAAAAATAAAACAATTAATGCAAACAATACTGATGAACGTATGGATTAAGTTATGATAAGTAAAAAAAAAAAAAAAACGTTTGATGGTTAGATTCAATAGGCAACAGCTCCATACTCTGCGCACCTTTTCCTGTAGTCATGATGTTCGGTTGACTGTATTGTTTCTGGAGAACATTATGAATATGATTGAAAATGTAAATGCTGTAATAAAGTAATATTTTGTTGCCCTGAAGGATGGGTAACTTATCATATATCATAGCTGCGTGTGTGTGTTTTTTGTTTTGAGTATTTATATCTCAGTAATATAATCTTGCGTACTTCTTATTTAATTTTATCTAAAAAGGAAGTTAAATTTTAAATTGAATAGAATTGAATCAAATTCAATAAAATTCTTGAATCATAATAACTGTTACAATAATTACAATAATAGTTTGCGCAGACATAAAGACACCCTAAGAAATGTGACTAGATATTTATATGAATATTTTAATTATTTTCCGCTCTGCAAAATACATTATTGATTAATATGAATAAATGCATTATTTATTATTGAGTGCTTTATTACGCGAAAACAAGAAAAAAATATGTGTATAAAAAATATTTTTGATATGGCATCTCATCATCATATCATTTAAATTTGGATTTTTCTATAGGTGTCACATTACATTTACAAATACCAAACTGTTAACGCACCGAATACATAATAAAAAAAATATATATATATAATATAAGCAAAAAATTTGCATTTTATTTAGTCAACTGCAAAAAAATATTTCACTATATTGAAAACAGCTGGCAAATATATCTAACCAAATACTTTTCTACGTGGTTCGGTTAGTAATGTTGCTCGAGTTATAAATCATCTCTATTTTATTGGTAACGATCGTTACAAATTGCATTAATATTTAAAATATTATTATCTTTAAATTTTTCTTATTTTTTTAAGCGAATCATGAATTTTAAACATATCTTCGAATTGCGTCTATATTTTTTTCTTAGTAAAATAATTAATATTAATTGTAGATGTTTTAAAAACGAGAATTTCTGATTGAATTCATAATAGTATCATTCGATTCCTCTTTCGTCAAAAGAAAAACAAATCATTGCTTCCTTCCAGTATCTGAACGGAACAGCAATATGTTTATATGAGCAAGTTATCTTTTCTATTGGGAGCGATATCTATCTAGCCACATCCACTTACGTTTGCTAATAAATCAATCATTTCAATGAACTGATATTCATTAAATTTCAGTGTTTCAACTAGAAACTATATGTTTGCTTTTCATTATTTTAAAGTGCGACCCAGAGTTGTATGGAAAACGAAATAGAAACTCGTTGGCATTTCCTATGTGACTTATAGGCGCATTTCAATCATTCGGAATATTGAAACAAAAATCTTTTTTCACAGATCATATTTATTTTATCTCCAAATAATTCACACTTAACATGTATTAAAATGTATTAAAGATGCTAGCATTGGAAAGTTAGCTCATATAATAAATTCTCTAGAAAAGAAACAACATTTAATAAACTTAGTAAAAATATAAAGTATATAGTTATGCTTTTATTTATATTTCTATAGAATTTTTATGAATTTTATTTTATATTCTTTTGCCACAATCTTACAATTCACTATTTTATAATTGGTTTTCAAAGTCACCGAAGTTAGTAAATTTAAATAATCAGGAATTCAACCTACTCAGGGATTAATCACTATAGATTTTTCTATGGGACTTGCTGTCTTTGCTTCTCACATAAAAGTATTTTTTACGCGGATCACTTAAACTTTGGAAAAACAATTGGAATTTAATCTACGAAAAATCAATGTGAATGAATTCCAAGAATTTTCACTACACATTTTAAAGAATTAGTCTTTACTTTATTCATTCAAATAAATACAATTTCTTGAGGAAACATATTTCGTAGAATTTTATTTTTAATTCTCTTTAAATTGTATCAGTGCTACCAGGGCCGTTGATTCTTGGGAGCTCTGAAGATCGAGTTTTCTATTTCAGCCCGCATCACAAGATACCAATTAGTATCTTTTTAGCTTTTGTTGAACATAAGACATCTTTTTAGAGCGTAAGTATCACATTGGCTACTAAGAAGTCGCGGTCTCTTAGTGCTAGAAGGAATTTGTAATGAATTTCAATTACTTCTTTTCTACAGTACTTAAGAGTATATCAGAAAAAATAAATTTTATGAATATTATTTATAAGGATACTTGGTGTATATTTTCCAAAATGTACAACAAATAACAAAATATAAACAATCAAATACTTCGTGAGGTATATGCTGGAAATATGCCATATAATTGATGTATATTTTATGTGAAAGTATACTTTATGTTTTCCTATCTAGAAAACTCTTGGAATTAAAGATTGATATGAAATTGTATGAATTATAGTTTCAAATTATACATTGCAAAACGTAAATAGTAGATCGTACGCCCTTATTAACATAAAATATCATCAATTCCTAATTTTATTAATTTTTCAAGGAAAATAACCCAAAACTGAGTCATTACAGAAGCGATCACCAAAACTGAATGGCAACTAATATTTAAAAAGAGTCATTTATTAAATTTTGCATAGAATATAATTTCTACATTAACATGATATAAATAGTGAATAATTTATCATACCATTTTACAAATTTCTAAAAATAACGAAAATAATTAAAGCACTTTTAACTATGCTTCTGGTAAAAATAATAATAATTTAGATTAATTCCAGAAATTAATTCCAATACCTAGACCTAGATATTTCATAATATAATCACATCTGTGAGTCTCCGTTTTATGTTATTTTAATTTAATTTAACTTAATTTTTTTTTTAAATGTTTCAATTATAAACTGTGAATATATAAGGCAAAGTTCTTTAAAAAAATAAATAATAAATTTTGCCTACAGCACACACAACCAACCATACAATTACAATACGAAGTAATTGCATTCAATTAAATTGGTTTTAATTTTAAAATTATACTTGATTGGATTATAGTATAGTTAAATATTCATATTGGATCCATCCATCCAGCAATCAAGCACACACAATTTTGAATTATGTATACATTTAATGAATTTAAATAATCACAGAATAGAAAGAAGAGAAAAAAAAACCTTCAAGTAGTTTTTTTTTTTTTATTATTATTATTATTTTTTGTGTACACAATTTTTAGTTGTTCTTGTATTCTATTTCTTTTACAAAAACCAAACTAATATTAATAAATACATTAAAAATTACCTGTTTTCGATTATACATTTTATACAAAATTGTGTGTGTTTTTTTCTTTTATTTTTTTTAATATTATTTTATTTTATTTAGTTCGTTGTACAATTTTGTGGTATGGTTGAAGAATTGTTGATGGTGTTTGTGAATGCTATACAAAAATGATATACAATTGCAATTGTATTGGTTACCATTGCCATCCATTGCACAAGTATTCTATATACACATTAATACATCAAATTTTATACATATTCTGCTGATGTACACGTCACACAGCCACATGGATGGAAATATATATACATATTACATATAATAATAAAATGTATAATGTAAATGCGGCCTCTCGCACCTTCTCTCTATTTCGAATGCTTGACTTTTCTGTGCTAGCAACCAGCGAATCAGTGACGCTGTGTACGCTTGTTATATCACATCGTATGTGATATACGTTAAAAATTTTAGCTATTTTTTTTTTTTTTATCGAAACATACAAAAAAATTTTTAATAAAGTAAAAGAAGTAATAAAAGGTGAAATATACAGAGAAGAAAAAAAATTGTGTGTTTGTATCTTCCTTTGCTTTTGGTGGCTTCCTAAGCAATAAAATCATTTTTTTTCTTTACCTAATGCTGTGCATTAATAAAATAATATTTAATTAAAAAATAGTGCGATTACAAAAATTAGTGAATTATTTGAATAACGAAATCTATGAAATTCTGGTAGTTAATCATATTTCCTTATATGTCTTTGGTTTACGTGAACCTCTCTCTCGCGGTAGAATATAAAAACAGTGAAGTGAACAAAAAAAAATTTATATGATACAACTTATATATTAATAATTTTCCTATATATATTTTCGTTGTTTTAAAGTTGGCAACCACATGACACCTGTGTGAGTCAGAGTACCTTTTGTACAACATAAAAGAACCCATTTGAATTATATTCCAATTCATTTGTGTGTACATGCAACGTTTACATTTATATGTGAGTTAGTGCAGATTAGTAGTCGTGTATGACACAGCCGGATTAGCTAGAGTAGTAGTAGTGGTGGTGATCTATTACTCAGAAAAATAAAGAAAGAAAGAAAAAAAATAGTGATTTGTGGCTATAATTAATTTATTGTGCAATAAGAATATTTCTATCAAGAAGTACTTAGGCGCGCACACCCATATTGGATTACTCTACCCCTCGGTGTGTGCGTGCGTTTGGATAAATAAATAAATATTTTTTGTGGTAATTATTATTGTTTTATATTTTTAAGAATTAAAAATTTAATTTTGATATAAATAGAATTTATCTTCAGTTTATTGAATTTAATGGTTTGGTAAATTCGTTTTTCAAGCCGCAAAACTATTTTGAAAACAAGTTTTTTTTTTTTTAAAAACATTTTTGCATTGAGATTTGTGAAATAAGTCGTTTATTTTAATATATTTTCTTTTTTTTTTATATACGCGTGGGTTTTTTTTTTTTTTTGAATTGAAATTTAAACGAAATTAAAATTAAAAAAAAAAAAAAACAAATACAACAAGAAACTTGTCTTTGGCTATCTCCCATAATGTCTATCTATATACTTGTTACTTGTGTTTTAACTTGAAACTATAAACAACATATGTAAACGTGTTTCTGTAAAAAAAAAAATAATATATAAAAATTATGAAAATTGAAATAGCACTTAGTCTGGGTGAATGTTTTGCTCGTTTAAAACTGATTTTTCGAAAATTTCGTTTATTATATGAAAAATTGTTTACATCATTTGCGTAGCTAATGGTTTGTAAATTTATTTTTAAATAGCATATAAATGGTCGGTATTATCAATACAGAATTTAGAAAATTGAATTATGACGTTCGGTGTTAGTTCAGAATGATTTTGTTTTCGAGACTTTTAATGGGCTGATTTGTAACATTATTGTTATTGGAATTCATCGACCGAATAATATTCTAAGAATATATTGATTATTGTTTAATTTATATAATGCATTTGCTTAGGTTGAAAACATAAATGAGTCTGGCCAATACATCCACGTAATTGTAGATAAATTGATCAATTCATTGAACCTGAAAGTTTTCTGATTATTGAATAATTGGCATTTTCATTACATATAACGATAGACATTATTTTTTACTCGAGTGACCTCCGCTTCTTTACTTGTCCAAATAAATATTAATAGATAAATCCACAAAATTTCGATTACCGGTCGATTATTTTGTGATTTTCGTTTATACATAAAAACGTTTAATGTAATTTTTTTTTTTCGGTACAAAACACAAAAAAAAAACTTGAAGAAATCTGTAATTAAATAATAATTGCTACCGAATTTACTTTGTGTGTGTGTGTGTTTTTTTTTTTATTCGTTTGTTATCATCGTCTTCTTTTTGTTAATCAATTTTAAAAATAGAGAAAAAAAAATACATGTTTTATAAATTTCTTTTAATTTTATCTCATCTTCATTTTTACAATAAATCGTTTCTCATCTTTTTTTTTTCTGAATTCTATTTAGTTTTTATTTTCTTTATGCAACAATACAGACAACACTCTACACTCAAATTCATTTCAGCCGTATTTGTGTTTTAAACTGATGAGTTTTTTATGATTGTTTTTTTTCTCTTCTTCGTTTTTTTTTTTTTTTTTTTTTTATTATAATTCTTGTGTCGTATTCATATATGTACATGTAGGTAACGTAAGTTGTGTTGAAACAGGTAAACTGGTAAGATAAATCAATTTTTTTTTAAGTCCTCTCGTTCCTTTTACTTCCTCTTCTTTCTGCTTTAGCAAACATTAGATTATACAAATCATAAGCTTTGTATATAAAAATCTATATGCGATGAAACTTATTTTATAATATAAGAAAGCATAAGACTTAACGGCGTACCCGTACAGGGTACAGGTATAAAATCTATAAGATATATAAAAGACGAGACTTGCCTATACGTTATATCCAGTTCTAATCAAAATAACCAATATTTCTTTATACAATTTTATTGAATCGATGAATCATCGTCATTATTATCATCGTCATCAACGGCAAGAAATAATTTATTTTATTGTTAATATTTGATTTTTTTTTTCTTGGTATATTTTATGCTCATCGAGGGCTTTTATTTAATTTTTTACATTTCTTATAAATGGGTTGATGTTGTTATATGCGTTTTATGCTACAGGTTAAAAGATGGGCGGATAAAAGGTGGGGTTATTTAAAATAAATATGTTATTATTATTATGATCACATGATGCAATTGGAAAACATTTTAAGTAAATAATGCTTATCGTATACGGAAAATGTTATATTACAATATGATTGGTGTGATCAAGAAGTGTGCAAAGAAATATTCAATATATATATATATATTTTATTTGAAGTCTGTTTGGTAGTAGCGATGGCTTCCGTAATACTTGACGACAAATAAAAAGCTATTTACGGATCATCAAATAAAAGTAAAATATTTTTCTTAGTATTTTTTTTCTTTAAAAAAAAAATCTTAAAATAAACGAGGAACAAAAAAAAATAATTAAAAACTAGTAATATGACATAACAAAAGACATGCTTGTCTTCTTTTTTTTTTTGTTATAATTAATGTCGAATTTCATTTAAGACAAATAAGTACGCGACAAACAATGAACGCATAGTTTATAAAAAGTTTTTTTTTTTTTTGCTTAGTTTTCTTTTTTCGGTCACAAAACAAAAACGAAATAGTTATTGTGCTGATTTTAAATTGACACATTTACAACTCTATTAAAATTAGATATATTTAGCTTTTGTATTATATTCATTTTGATATTGATTTGTTGAATAGTTGGTATAGCTCAATTCTGTACACAATATCACAATTGAAATAATCTAATACAATTAAAAGGTAACAATAAATAAGAAAATTTATGATGTGTGTGTGTGTGTGTTTTTACTTTTTTTTTTATATGGATGATGAAAAAAAGTTTTTTTTAAATACATATAATTTTCTATTTCAATGTCCTTGTCATAGTTCAGTTCTTTTTTTTTAAAAGGCATCAGATGAATGATAAATTAAATGATTCGTTGGTCTAATTAGGTTTAGTCCTGGACAACATTTTCTGATAAACCGTGTTTGATATTCGAATTCGGAATTTGTAGAAATGGATCCATGTCAGTCATCAAATTTTTTTTTTGGACACTAAATTTTCGATTATTATCAATCGATAACGATTGATATTAGAATATACTGAATTACGTAAATGTCTATTAAATGTTTTTTATATTATGAAATGTTAAACACGCGTTTTATTTCACGTCTACGTCGAGTCTTACATTTACGTACATTAATTTATGATTAGATTCGTCACTCGATATATTTACACGTTTTTTTTTTGTCTGTCTTACAACGCGTTTTTTACTGACTTTTTCACCATTGAAAGTTTAAATTATTATCAGAAGCCAGTGTGAAGAATAAATCTTTAAACTGTACTAACTCTTTAAATGTCTACAATTCTAATGTTACGGTTCTTTACGTTCGGATCGAAAAATATATGTCAAGTTGCATTGACCATGGAAAACACCATATTGACCAATGTTAATAAACATGAAAAACTTATCAATACAAATGAACTTATTCTAATATTTTAAAAATTGGAAATTTGATTCAGAAGTTCACATTTAATAGTTCTACAAAACACACGTACATTTATATATATATATAGTCGAACATCATGCATAAATGCCTATATTCATGCTGAACAGTAATGTTTTTGAAATCACCCGCTTCAAATTAATTTAACAAATATATGTTTTTTTCGTAATTACGTTTCAAAAATAAATAAACTATTTAAATCATCCAAACAAAAAAAAAAAAACAAAAAAACCGCAACCACCACCAAGAATAAAACAGTCTACAGCAAATGACAAGTAATGATATAGCATGAAAAATTAAATAATTTTAGTTTTTATCAAATTACAACAACAGCAAATATATTCTATTTGTATAACTGATGGAATATGAGTTTGACGTATATAAGAGCATTATTATTATTATTTTCTGAAAAATGTACATTTTCTACAATAAAATAAAACTTGAACAAAAGAACTTCTAATAATAATAATAATAATAATAATAATAATACTAATAATAATACAAAATAATACATAAGAGCAGATAGAAGAAAACTTTTCAAAAGAAGATATGTATTAAAAAAAAAAAAAATTATATAAGTCTTTTCATTTCGCTTTGTTCACTCAACCAGAAAATGGCCCTCTAAGAATATAATATATTATTCGATGACAATGGTGCTGTTTTTAATTTGATTTTAACACTCAGATCACAGCAAATATATTGAAATAAGTATTATTTTTTTTCATTCAAAGGTAACTTTAGCAAAGAGGTAACTTTGCTCATATTTAGTTACTACGGTCTCGCTATTCTAATACCATTTATTTACCACAATAATTTTTAATTAAATATTTAAATATGCGTGCTAAAAATTAAATTCAACATTTACTCTTGGTTAGTTTTTTGCTGTTTTTTTTTCTTTTCTATACTTTTTACATTATTTATATCTAAATCTTTGAACAATCATTTCTGTTGTTGCTTATTTTCGTTGGTTTGTGTGGTTGTTGTGGCGATTTATGCTCTACGATTATGTAAGTAATTGTATATTATTATTATTATGTTTGATACAAAGTGTGCCGTCTAGACCATCATATTCATGCAAACAATAACAACAACACCTTTTCCCATTAAATTAAAAAAAAAAAAAAAAATTAACGGAACAAAAAAAAATATAAAAGAAGAAATAAGTAATTTAATTTCTATTTATGTAAATCAAAATAATTAAGTAGGCGTTCGTAATTCAATAATAATATTATAAAAAATAATTTCATTTATGATTTTTTTTTTTTTTTTTGAATTAAGATTAATTTAACAGAGCACAGCTTAATTTACAGTCAATAAACTAATTAAGAAACTCACCATATATTTAAATCATTTGTTATTATTATTATTATTATTATTATTATTATTTTTTTTTATGTAAATTGAAAACTATATATCAATTTATATTCAGTACGTAAATAATAAAGATAAACAATAGACATCATCAACTAAATCAATTTTTATATAATTTTGACCTTCACATTGAAAAGACAAGAACAGAAAATTAAATTGTTAATTCAATATGACTTTACTTTTACAATCAAGTTAGACAAATTTTTATATTTTTCTACAATTACATCAATGTGTCAAAACTATACAATTTAACATATATATTACACGTATATTATAAACAGTTTTTGGTGTGCATCAAAAGGTGCTGGTGTAAATATCCAATTTACATTTGTGTGATATGCGTACTAATTTTTTTTTTCTTTTTCTTTTTTTAATACAATTGTGAAATGAATGTGTTTAGGTTTTATTGACGTTAGTTAGGTGGCGTATGAATTTTTTTTGGTGTATGTAAATATACTTACGTTTTTACAAATACGGAAACCATAATTTTCTTTCGTTCATTTTTAGAAATTTCGTGATCAAGTTATTTTTATATGACTGATGTTTTATTGGGTTTTTCTTTATGTTAGTGAGACTTTCTTGGATTAGAATAGTTTTTTTTTTTTATTTTTTTTTTATTTTTACTTGGTACACACTACATGTTTATTTTACTACATATCATCATTAATTAGCATTGTGTTTTTACTATAGAAAATTAAAAGTTAGACCAAAAATTATTAATTGGAATATAGAAAAAAGTAAGCATGTATCTTAAGCATCCTGGACGAATAGTTTTGCTGCAAAAACAGACTATATGTTCAGTGCCGCAATGACATTTAAAAGACCCGGGGAAGCCAAATTACAAAATGGTCTTTGCCCTCAGAAGATCCATTAGAATGCTCCGTGATTGTTAATAACTCTTAGATAGGCCCGGTCGTAAATTACGTTTCAGTATATATGACCTGATGGTCGGCACCGTATATGTTATAGAACGGTACCTTTATCACAGGTAGGTTCAAGTCGCTTAAGATAAGAAGCTAGTAGTTAAGTTAGGTATCAGATTATTGGTTTTCAGAGTAAAAACTTCAAAATTATTTTGTTTACACTTACATTTTCTTAGTAAGGCTATTACTATTTTGATAATCTTGTGTAATTAGCTCAAAGATTCAGAAAAATTCATGCTTTTTTTACCCAATCGGACCAAATGGGCGCCC
Source organism: Catotricha subobsoleta (assembly GCA_011634745.2). Lineage (NCBI taxonomy): Eukaryota > Metazoa > Arthropoda > Insecta > Diptera > Cecidomyiidae > Catotricha > Catotricha subobsoleta. Next base: position 11,975 of record JAABKK020058782.1, read on the forward strand.
CAAAATGAGCCAAGAGAAATCATTTACTTATCATTTCAATGTTGTTTAGATGTGATGATCCACTTCAGATAATACTGAGTGTTTACAATTTCCTAGTATTCGAAAATTCAGTTAGAAAATTATTAATTCAA
>JAABKK020058782.1:25033-35444 GCA_011634745.2 Catotricha subobsoleta
AGGAAAAATGTATGGTAAGTACTCGTAACGTAATATTACGTATATAATAATTTTATCAAATATAGAAAAAAAAAAAATGATGGCCTTTTAATCATTATTAGTATACTTGATTAATCTTAAACAACAACCACTTACATATTCTTCCTCATTTTATTTATTTCAAATCTTTTACACATCGTAAATCTTAATATGGAATAAATTATTAAAAACATAGCACCATTTTATGAACTTGAAGCAATAAAAATCAAATTAATTGATTTGAAAAATATTCCAAATTGGACAATTTATTCATATTAAAACGATTATGATTATTATTATAATGTTCTTATTTAGATTATTATATACATTAATGGTGGCTCTGTTAATGTTGTATAATAATAATGATGTGTTTAAATGACATAACGTTTATAACATAATAGTTTTGACTTACATTAGTGGACACAATATAAATATATGGATATACTATACACATATATGTGTGTTTTATGATGGCCACTAAGCCACATTCGGCATTTAAATGTGATCAGTGATTTATAAATTATAAATCATTTAATTGTTACATGGGGGGTAAAGCTATCCGGTATATAATATATCAATTGGTTATTGTTTTATTAAATTACAGAAGGTATGGGCCACCAATTGAAATATTACATTGTATTAGCTATTAATTAATTAATTAAATTTAATCGGACATGATATATGACTTTTGACTGTAAGCTCATCACACTATATATATAATATGGTATCAATTTAGTTATAGTCTATTATTTCTTGAAATTTGAGAATTGACAAAAAATAAACTTTGATCAAACTTTCGTTATTGTTTTGTAGCCGTTGATTTTTATTGAAAATTCGGCATTAGTCGCGCACTCTACTGTTACAATTAAATAGAAATTTTCGGTCGGTTTCATCACGTTTCAAGTAATGTTTCTTATATTTCATATAAATCTTAGTTACCATATAACTTATTCACAATTAATATTTTCTGCCTATTCGCCTAATTAATATATAGACGATCCAAAAGATTTAAGAGACCGGTCGCGCATCGTCTGTCCCTTTTTATTCATACAAATTCTATTTCATGTCTCATGAACCAATTCGTATATGTATGAACACGCATTCAGAACCGGTTTCTTAATCTTTTGGATCGTCCATACATAATATTTATTCAAAGTTTGTTTACATCCCATTTAAATAATACAGTGTAAATCGTTTAAGTGGACCATGAAAATATTTTTTTTTTTTTCAAAAACGCTGGAAAACATCTATAACGTAAAACACTATGTAAATTTTTCATTTTCCACCCAAAATTGGTTCTATTTGATTTCAATTAGTACATTTTTTTTCTTTGAAGTGTGGACCAGCTACATTTTTTTTAAACTTATGTTTTAAATTTGGGAATTTTGTGCACTTGTTGACATTAAATGCATTTCCCTTTTGCAACTCCAGTCGAGCTCAATAGCGGTGTGAATAAAGAGCAATGATTTTGAAATTTTATTTTACAATTTTTTTTACAATTTTTACACAAGGGTCCACCCTTTCATAAAAGTTTTGCCCGCAGAATCGCATAATTTTCAGTGTGCAGTTAAATCGTTTAAATATTGTTAAAATTTCTTAGAAAATTATTTTTAATTAATTAAATCAATTCAATCAAATCAATTTCGTGTAAATTATATCTAAGTATTTATTTAATTTAAAGTGTTATTTATTTATTTATATTTATCATACTCTATTATTTCTAAACATTAAAACACTTTTAATTGTATTATATTATTATTTTTTTAACCATAAATATGTAATATTATTGAATTTTGTGATTTTATCTAAAACCAACAAGATTAAACAAGATTTTCATATATAAAAAAAAAAATATCAACTGCCTGCCACATCAACATTATGTCTACAATGTCTACAATGTCTACACCACTTTGACCCCCAGATCTAATGTTCGCAACATTACGCTAACAAAATAGACACGCACGATGTACAAATAATTTGTGTTTTTATACCTAAACACTTTGTTTATGGTCGTTCGTTTAATCTGTTTATTTTTAGTTAAAAGTATCGCTATAAATTAAACATATATAAAAATAGCTACGTTATGGTGACTACTGTAATAGAATGTCTATTCGTATATTTAGTGCCTGGTGATATAGTGTAGAAAGATCGTAAAAAAGCTTTTTTCTATTTTGTACGACAAAAGAATTAGTTTGCTTTTGGTCAAAAACATTTTTGCACATAAAACATATAAATCTCTGCTCAACGAAAATAAATTACTAAGTATTGAAAATACCATAAAATGGTTAGAGATGTTCTATGCAATAAGGAAATAAGATGTTTTATGGTGCAAGCAATATGATTCTTAGTTTCAAAGAAAAAAAAAAAAAACGGAACTAATGTTTCAACAAAGTACACAGAATATATAAGTAGCAAAAAAAAGAAAAGTTGCCTTTCTTCTTCTGATGTTTCTTTAATAGAACTTTAGAAATATGTTAAGCGGTTCATTTTACTAGAGATGCTCATCATATAAATTTAATATTAATATCGTTTTAACATTGTCAGTCTTTTACCAACAAATTTAGAGAATCTACCACTCACTTATCTTGCACACATTATTACAATTTGCTTGAAGCCATTCATTCACCAACCTCAAAAAACTCGTTAAATTATTAATTTTCCAATTAATTTCACTTTACACAACATGCACACAATAACATTACCATAATGTTTAACATGACTTTAATATTCTCTTTGCGTATCCTCTCTCTAGCATAATATTAAGGTAAAAGTGTTATATGAATGCGGAATATATAGGCATTCATAATCGCTATGTAAATACATCAGCACACCACAAATTTTCCTAAAAGCTTAATCTCATCATCACGTTAATCGCAGAATATTCATTTTATTTCAAAATTACATGTTTATGAAACTTTTCATCTATATTTCGGTTTCTTTGTAAATATTTTCCTATGTATCATCCCGCTTAGCTTTGACTCGATTTTCTATGCATAAGTTCATACACATTCACATATTTGAAATTCTACAGAAAATTCCTTGCCAATTTTGGGTAGATAAAAGACACCTCCGCAATTACCATAAATGAGGCCGCGAAATAAAAGCACACTCATTCTCTATTGTTTTGGAAATATCTCTGTTCATATAATCATTTGTTGGGTATTATAGTTATAGATCTTAAACTAATGCTTTTCAATTGTAAGACATATTTATTCCTATATATGAAACAATAATAGATTTTGTAACCCAATAATTTTACAATAACTAACCAAAAAATAAATCGAGTGAAATTATGTGTAGTTAATGCGATTGGTATCTGTGTACTATATACATTAAACATTATATTTATACATACAATATTATTGAATGTCTTATCTGAAATGTTTGAAAATGTAACAATTTTGAGAATGGTAAATCTGTAAATAAATAATCCTATCTCTAGGCTGGCAATTATTATTCCATAAATATAATATGTTAAATGCTATGTTGCAGCCGGTATTGCATTTTAATCTTTATCTTTTTACTATATGTGTGTTTGTTGATTGTTTATAAATTATAATCAAAATATAATCGAGCTACCATAAATCTAATGCTTTCCTATTAATGGAAAGAAGTGTAGTAAGAATAGTTTTGTTATCGTACACTGTAATGAAAAATGAAAATATTTTTGTTTCGTTTTATTTTTATGGTTTTATGTAATTAATGTACATAGCCACACGCTTAATTGTATAACATTTTACTCACTTTACTATTGACTGTAACAGTTTTTATACACAGCTGCACCTCTGTTTATTATAAATTATTTTTACTTTCAGATATATTTCAGTTACTTAATTGTTGACTTGTATTTGCTAGTATGAATTTACAGAACTGAATGCATATTAATGATAGAAATTTAATAATTTACCAGGTAGTTAAAAAGAACCTACGCCAATAAAATGGTTTTGTTTTTATGTTAGTTTCAAATGTTACAGACAAGTCGTTATAATTGAATTTCTCATTAAATGAGAGAATTGTTAAAGATGCATCATGTGTGCAATAATCTTAAACTGAATCTGACCTTTCACATATACGAGTTTTATGTTACAACGAAGAATCGTCGCGTGAAATATATCAGTTTTATCCCTAATCTCTTCTGGGCTATACTCCGTGAGATCCGACAGTGATGAAGATAACTGCTTTTTTGTAATTATTTTTATTCGGTTTTCTTAAGGTTGTGTGAGTATGGATTTCAGTCATTGACCACACCTAAGGCGTAGAATGGAGTATAATCCATAAAATAAATAGGCTTTCGTTGATAACAACACTAGCTTTAGGAGAATTCACCATAAGGCAAACTCTAAATCTGTATCTTCAGTTCAACATTATTAATTAATAACAATGTTATAATTAATTGGATGTATGTATATATAATTAAATTATATACATTTATTATTGTGTATACGTGTGGTATCATTTTAGAGGATTTTGTTGTACGTACCAATTATGATTCTATAGGATTAGAATAGCATTACTTTAATTAATTTTCATTTCCTTATTTAATTATTAAAATAATTTGAAAACTTTTGTTTAATTTCATGTAATGTTACTTTATACTCAGCTAGTACATAAATAAATGCATTTTCATAGGTACAATATCATCAAATATCAATCATTCATTTTTAGTTAATACATATTTGTATTGGGCCATCTTGCCACCATTCAATAGGTGGGAGAGACGTACGCTGAACATATTAATAAATATATAAATAAAATAAATAAATAATTAAATGTAACCAATATAATAATTGATAATATCAGCCGAACAGTTTAGTGCGTGAAGTTCCAAAAAAAAAAAAAAAAAACTATATTTTTCACGTATATTCTTAATAAATGATATCATTGATTATTGTGGTGAATATGGATTAAGGATTAGATAGACTCTATGTGTACTAAGTGTAATTCAATTTTATTCATTACATTTTCATAAATGTACGTTTCCCATCATTGAGGTTACATTCGATGCTCGCGACCCGCATGTAACTGGTGCTAGTAGTTATTAATTATAATATAGACTAACACGTTGGTTATATACAACATTCTCTCATTAATCATCCACTAAATACAATGAAATTTTACTTTTATCAAATGAATTTTAGATGTAATTCACTATTCTGCTAGTCAAATGCTTAAAAATATATTTAAATAAAATATGTTCAATGCAAATTCATCAATATTTAATTTATTAAAATCGTGCCAGTAATTTAAAGATGCTGCTTGAATGAGTGATGTTGATACGAGACAAAGCATAGATCAATAATATTTACAAGAATATAAACATATATTTTTGTTTATGACATAGTTATTAGAAATAATATTTCAATTTAAGAGACGCAAAGAAAAAAGAAGCAAGAAAAGAAAATTCATCCAAATATAGAAATTTCAGACGCACATATTTTGAATTGTAACATATTATACCATTTTACTCATGAATAAATTTTAAACATTTTACCACATGTCCCTACTACCTAGCCAATCCAAATCTAAAAGAAAATAGACTTACTGTGAAATTTATTAACACCAAATCTTGTGTATTTTGTTGTTGTGTCGTTGTTGTTATTTTATGCTCTTAAGAATTTCAAATATTATCACGATTTATTTTTCGTTTTTCCATTTCTACATAACAAATTTTACAGTCACTATCTTCCAATGAACCTATCATTCCTATAATATGCAAACATAAGAATGGGTTAAGAGATGTGGTTACATGTGCGATAAATGGTTGGTATCTATTTTGAATATGACGATACTTGCATAATATACACGGGTTAACTTACAATGCATAAATGCATTTTATACGAATTTTGTTGTTGTTTTTATCTCTTTCTTACCCAAAAGAATGATAATAAAATATTTATTTGAATAGAAAAATCATCACGAATTGAACTTGAAGCTAGGTTTATCTAATAATAAACATAAAATAATAAATATAGAAAAAATCAATTGTATTATGTCGTGTTTACATATTTAATATTGTTAAGGAAGAAATTAATGAATGTTTTTTTTTTTTTTTGTTATTGTTTGTCTGTTTGTTTGTTTCTAATAAAATTTATCATAAAATATTTAGTTTACTTCTTTTTTTTTTATAGTTTATTTACTATAGAATTTGGGTGTTAATCATAAATTCGATAAAATCCACGTGTACAAATTATACTACGATTTATATTTTTATATTTTTAATTGTGTAGTGTTATAAAATTTATAGATGATTCATTATAAATAATAAATACAAAACTTCATCAAAAAAATTATTTAATAAATAATATTTGTTGACAAGTGTTTAGTGAGATATGAAAAACAAACGAAATTGATGCTAATTTGTCACTAAAACTGTTTGTACATTTTACTAAAATAATTAAACTACACTTACTGCTATTCTGTGCAAAATTTAATTTATATTTTATATTATTAGTCAAATTATGATGTTTATTCACTCGCATTATAATCTTTAAATCAAATGTAAATAAAAGTTGTAGCAAATTATACAAAACAAACTAATTAGACGTTACTTTAGTTTTCATAATGTTACCGTAAAATACGCAAATATTTGAAGCCCATTGTTTATGATTCTCGCCCATTAAAAATTAATTCACTTATACAGAAATATATATACATAAATACAAATCGTGACCACTCCAGACAGTTATGCATTATGAGATAGGTAGGGTATAGTCATTGTTTACGGTCGCATAAGTAATGCTACTTAAATAGGTTCAACATTATCTAAAATCATTTTCCAATTTAGCATATCAACAAAACCAATCAGTGAATTTAAAATTTCAAAAATTGATTGTTAACATTGATTACACAATTTATATACTTCATTGCTGTTATAAAAATGTCTCGTTACTTACCTACCAATTTAAATGTACTCTAACTTTTAAAAACTAGGCTATACTGCCAAAAATAGAATAGCAAACAAAAAAAAAGCAAAAATAGAAGAAAAAAAACTAAAACAATTTTTTTTTTTTTTTTATTACCATTATCAAAATAGTTTTATTTATGCGCTCACTTACTCATTTAACTTGTATAAAAAGTAATATAGTTTTGGTTCAGTTTACGTATTTGGAAGTTTTGTGATTAAAATCATTATTATAGGCTTCAAAGATTACTATAATTTTATGTTTACTATACACTATTATTTATGAATAAGTCATTATTTTTTTTTGCATTTGACTTCAAATAACATATCGAACATTAACAGAAGCAAAGCAGCAACAAAAACAACAACAACAACAACAGCAAAAACATCATAAATAAGAAAATGTAATCCGTAATAGATTTATATGAGACCATGGGGTCATTTAAGGTAAACCGATTAGGCTTATTGCTGTTGATAATTAATGAGGCGCCTTCAATGTTTGTATGATTGCTTTATGGATTATTTTAGGAATTATGTATATATTTTTCGAATGTTATTTAGTATTATCTATTTATAATATACGTGACAGTAAAATAAACAGATACGAGTGATATGGGGTTTTTCAAAATTTAATTTCAATAAGAAAAAAAAATCTTATTGAAAAATTGTTAAGAATAAGAAATTATAAGACAATTTCCATGCAGTGTAGAATTGAAATAGTTAATTTTGAAAAGTCAAGGAAATGGTGCTTGATAAATACAAGGTGTCGCAAAGAAAACTTACACTTTCATTTTTAAATATACAACCATACGTGGGATAATTTTATTTTAATGAATCTTGAGACACCTTATAATATGTAAAATAAACAAAATGATTTTGTCGTATTTTTTCATTCTGGTAATAAACAAAATTTCGTTAAAATTCTATTTAACGTATTTTAAAAATCAATTTAAGATAGTTTTCTGCTTTCAACATTTTCAAATTTCTAAAGCGAAAAATTCAATAAAACAATTGCTAAAAGTACACTTCGGTAACTTTGAATTCAGTATATTTTACAAATCGCTTCAAATACCGTATTGCCTTTACAAACAAATTATACAACTTTTCAATAAAATATATTTGTATCACTTATTGAAAACTAAATTTAACTGGTGTAGATTTAAATTTCATTAAAATGATTCGCATCTAAATATAATTCAAATACATTCTCGGTACCCACCAAGAGCTTCAAAGTAAATGGATACTGGATATACATAATAAATCACTGGAGAGACGACTCTTTGACATATTAATTTTGAAGCGTACGTACAGCTTTGAATTGAAACATATGCAAAAGCAATATTTGAAAATTTATTTTCGTTCCTTCTTTGCTCTTTTCATACTTCATTGCTAAGTTATCTTTACCTACAGATAAAAAAAGAAGAAAAACCGTTTATTAAAGTGAAAAACTCAACAAAAAAAAAAAAAATGTTTGTATCATCAAAATGTAGTCGTTATGTGTCGTCATTGCATTGAAAATGAAATTCTATTCTTAGCGCATAGAATGTTGACTTTCTCTTTATAAAATGTTATTTTGTCATTTTTTTCTCTTTTCTTTTCTTTCTTCTTTTTTTTTTTGCTTTTCTAAATGACTTTTCCAACTCTTCATTACATAAATCCGATTATATACCTGAGCGCCACGGCGATGTTCTGTATACCTATTGAAATATAGATATTTTTGTTCGTATATATAAAGTTTATTTAATAGAATTTTTAGACGTCTTCGTTTTTCTATATTTTTTTTTTATATATATCTACATCTATAATGTTAAGACTAGAAAATTTCTAGTAGCGATAAACAAGTAATGTAACAATAACAACAACAAATATTTTTGTACATCATTTATAGTCAGCCATTGAGTCACATATATTTGCGGTTTAATATCATATAAAATATACTAAAATCCATAGTATTCAAACATATAAAGACCAAAACCAACTAAAACTATATATTATATAAAATATGGTAAAACGTCATTGTGTGTATAGAATAATTGGAATGTATATAATAATATTTTTAGTATGTACCCGCAGTACCTCTCTACATAAGACGTGTAGTGTATGTATTGTACATAATATGTGTATTGTCCAATTTCATTTTAATCCTGGTCAAAATAAAATTGAAACGCAAGATTGAGTATCAGACAGGACTATGGTTAAACAATGGCAGGGTGGATGAAGTATTATTTATCTATTGTGATGGTTGGTGGTTTTCTCTAAAGGCTTTATATGAAAATGTTCTGTACCTATCCTTTAAGTTAATACAAAACAAAACACATATAGAAATGTATAATAGATGAGCTTTTATTAGGAATATTTCATTCTGATATATATTGACCAAAGTCGAAGGTTTTGTCAAGGCATTACTGCTTTGTTATAATGTGTTGGATGTGGTTATAACAATTCCAGTAAACTTAAAAGGATGCTATTTATTGTGTATTTTGTGATTAAAACAGTGATGAATATACCTAGATGCGTTTGCAAAGTACATCGATTTACTATACTAACTATAATTAAACATGTAATATTAGCCTATGGATATAAATCAATTATATTTATGTTGTTTATGTTTGTTTAACAATAAATAAATTGTAATTTATTTGTTTATCATTTAATTATTGAATAGATGATTAAATGTTATTGACATAGGAAATTCGAGCAACTATTTTGAAATTACAAAATTAATACTTACTCAAGAGTCCAACAAGTCATTCATAAATTAATGCTTGAATTTGTTTGAAAAATTCTCTTTCTTCTATTAAAAAAAATAAATAAAACTGCAACAAATATTAGAAATGAATCATTTTTCTAATAATTCCAGTTCTATTACTAGGTACCTTCAAAAAAAAATAAAAAAAATACAACTGCATTTATTCTATCTTAGAAATATCACTACGCAAATACATTAATATTAATGATAATTATTGTTCAGCTGTTTAAATTACATTATGATCTGTCTAAATGTATAAATATTATCAATAGATTATATAAATAAACGCAATATACCTATCGATTTAATGACCTAACAACACAACACAACACACACATATCATTAAATTGATTAGACAATTTTTTTCTGTTTTTTTTTTTTCCATTACTTTATATTATTTTTCAAACAAGTCGTTAACATTATTACTCCATAAATATTATGTGCATTGTAAGCACACTAGTAAATTGACTAGTAAATGTAAATGTGCGTGGTATGCTATTAAACTAATTAACCTTTTGACCTAAAATTAGTGCTGAATAGATAGATATATGTAGATAGTTATATGCCGCGCGAACAATATTGTTTTCATGTCGTTAAGTGTAAATTATAAATCATTAAACGTTTCGGTTTTGAACAATATTTTAATATAAGTGAGAGGCAAATGGGTATATATTAGGGTGGTTCGTTTCCCAAAAGGTTAAAATTTTCTAGCTCCAAAAGCATTTTTAGATGTGACTGGACCT
>JAABKK020058793.1:6976-28851 GCA_011634745.2 Catotricha subobsoleta
TCTCTAGCTTTATTTTATCATCCAATTGATTCTTTTAATCAAAACTAATAAATACCTATATATTTTCAAAAGAATTTAATTCTGCGTCCAACAATGGATCAATGATCAATATCCGTCAACTCAATCTTGAGATAGAGCAAAAAGAACGTAAAATTTGACTATAAATTACTTAAACCGCAGAGTGGTCTAGATTCTAGAACATTGCTAATATATTATATTCCATCAAATTTACCCCGATTTTACGAACCATGTTAATACATGGTTTATAAAAAAAAAAAATTTGAGAAAAAGAATTCTTAATAATATATTTGATGGAATTTTATATAAGTACTCACGTAATGTTGATTTAATTTTAACATTCTGTGGATATGAAACTATTAAAAACATCACAAACCACAAAGGAACGAATTCTGTTATATGCATACGTGCACACGGGGGAGAGGGAGTGTTCCCCCTTTGAGATTTGAAAAATATATTACCCTAAGTCGATTTTGTCAAAAATAGTATTTTTTTTTAAGTTTTTGAACAGAAAATAGTATATTTTTTAAGTTTTAGAGAATTACCCTACGTCGATTTTGAACAAAACAAAATAGTACCTTTTGTAGGTTTGAAAAAATTACCCAACTTCGATTTCAAAATTACCCTACCTCGATTTCCAAAATACGATTTGCATACAGCGCGGGTTTTTTCACGGTGGTTTGGAAGAATTTGGAAAAAATAAAGAAAATAGTATCTTTTTTAACGTCAGTTAGGATACAGCGCGGTTTTTTCCGCGGGTAGTTTTTGCGAGGAGGTTTGAGGAGGTTTTGCAATCGTTGATGGTGGTTGGAACACTAAAGACCGTTTTTTTTGCTCCGAACTTTATTTTGAGACGGTTTTGTAAAAAAAATACCATATCTTAATTTTTCAAATTTACCCCTCCCTTGAAAACAAAAGCGTGCGCATCTATGGTTATGTTTATAGGAATAATAAAAAACATGTTACCATATTTGAAACAAATGGAAAAAAAATCCTGGAGGTTCAAAAAAAAGCCAGTATGTATATTTTTCTTAAAAAAAAATTCTAAGTCTTTTGGTATATCGATGATTAAAATCCGCCCAGCTAATTCTGAGATCCAGAAAGAAGTGGTAAAAAAAAATAATTTTTTTCGAAATTTTTGATATTTCCCAAAGTATATATGTAATATATATAACAAGAATTGACCAAAATGGTCAATTTGAGATATAAATAGTATTTATTAAATACGGACCATGGAAACTTATCAATATAAATATAAAGATGTGAGCATAATCTATTTGAGTGTCTGTTAAATATTGAAATGATTCATAAAAAAATCTATACTATCAGCTCAATTTATTTAAAATAAAATTTCCTAACGAAATAATCATTGTCATGAATATTATGTGTAGCATTTGAAGATACAGAAGAGGCCGTTAATAATGTCATTGGTTTCAAATTAAATAAATCAGTGAGTGTTAATTAAACCATAGCGATATACTCATTAGTATGATGAACGTTGATACCTATATTTAACAATAAGATAACCATTATTATAGCTATAAAATTATTTTATATATGTTGTCTTGGTGCCTTGCCTTTAGCTTGTGCAAATATTTATAATTACCTATAATGCAAAGAAAAAGGAAAGATTATTGCAAATCCCATATTTATCAGAATATACTTAAAATTATGCAACTACATTTGAAATAAGAAACTTAAGAGATTTTTAGATGAAACTAAATTCATATTCAACGAATATCAGAATCGAGTGTATACTAGTATGTTCTTTTTTTTATTTTTTAGTGTTAAAATATTGAATTTTCTCGAAATAATAATCAGGTTCATAGTCCATTTAATATATAAATGATTCACAATTTTGTTTGTGTAGTTAATAACATAAAAGCGCGTGATACAGTTTACAGAAAAAATGAACATATGATATTTTATAATTCATACACCATAGCTTTTAATAACTCTAAAAAAAGGAGAATAAACTTTATTAGCGCAAATGTATATTTAAAACGTTGTTGTGGACCAATAATCGATCATTACCATCAAGTTGTACGATAAAAGCACTCAAAATAAAAACACCAATATATTAATTATATAAATTTGTTATTTATTTTATTATTATTTACTTAGATAAAGTTGGGTAAATTAAATTAAATTAAATTAAATTAAATATAAATAAAAACTAAAAATTAATTTTAAGTAAAGTTTAATTTATAATTTTCTCCTTGTATTTAACGAGCACAGTCAATGGTCAATATAGATAAAATTAACTTGTAATTTACACAAATTAAACAAATAAAAAAAAAAATGTTATAAATTGTTGCGGCTGCCTTATATACTTAATTACTCATTTTCTTTCAATTTTTTTTTTTTTTCATTTTTTCACTTTTTTTTTATTATATTTTTTTTTGTTTTCTCTTTTACATAATAAAGTTCTTTTGCGATAATTTGTTGTTGCTTTGTTACATAAAATTATAATTATTAATTAGATATTTTAATTAATTATTTAGAAAATATATAATATACCTACTTAATTTATTAAATTCTAAAATATTGTAATCCAATCTTGTTTTGTGTTTTTTAAACTTTATTTTTTTCATTTTTTTCTGTTATTGTATATTTTTTTAATTTATTTAAAGAATCATAAAATGTTTATTGACCTTTACATGCTGGCATACATTTTATTTATTTATTATTTATTATTTCTTTTCTTTTTGGTTTAAATTAATTAATTATTTAACATTGAATAGGTCATATTTTCATATAGTACAGTAAATAATTTAATATATAATTTATAGTTATATGTAGAGATTTGTATATTGGTGAAATGAAAATGATGTATTAATTATACTCGTTCATTGTTTTTAGTTAATTAACTGAACTATGAGGGAGAAAAATGATAGCTGGTATAATCAAAACGTTAAAAAAAAAAGGTAAACGATAAGAATTGCATTTTTTAAATAATATGTAATTATATTAAAGGCATTCGCGGAGAATATATTATAAACTAGATTTGTTTATTGTACTCGCTATAAGAAATGAAACGTTCTGTTACATAAGTTTTCGAAAGCCATTTAACCTTTTTTTTTTTTTTATAAACTCACCTGTGTATATGCTGTACAAACACAATTATTAGAACAAATTCTGTCGTCATTCTGGTCACAATTCGAACCGTCGCACTAATTTGAATTTTTAAGGTCTAACTTTTGAAACACTTATGAACAATTGAACTTTGAAAGGTTGTAAAGCTAGTTTTTAATATATATCTGTGCACAACCGATAACATTTCATGTTTTTAAGGTATATGAAATAAATAATTATGCAGACATTTTTCTTATTTTGCATAATGAAAATATCCAAAACAAATAAAAAAAAAAAAAAAAAACGAATAATTTCTTAAAAATGAAAACCCTGCTTAAAACATTTTAATTAAGTTAAATCAATTCGAACATGAAATGGTATATTCTTTTGTTCAACCGCATAAACATATTTGTGTGCGTGGTCAATATTTTGATGATGATGACTCACTAAACATAATAAAAATAATCAATGTTGGGTGCATTATATACCATTAAAGGCACTATTGCATCCTTTTATATTCATCTATTCTATTGTTTCTTTGAAAGCACAATTTTAAACACTTTCAATATTTATCAAAATAATATATATAAATATTAAATGAAATAGTATTATGTTAAATTTGTTAACTTTATTAAATTAAAAGTTTTTTTTTTATTCTCCATTTTCTGCGCCTATCACTAATTGAAGAGATTATTTTATGGCTGGTAATTTTTTTGTGGTGAATAAATCGTTCTTCGTGTGTTATGGTGATCCTATCAACGATCATTAAATGATTTTGCACTAGTGAATTAAATCGATAATAGATCAAGCAGTAAAATTATTGTTGTGATTTTTTTTTCTTTTTATTGTGCGCACACATTGTTTACAAAAAAGGACAATAACTTTATACTATTTTATTTTATTTATTTATTTATTATTATAAATAAATCAAATTTATACTAAGTTGTCGATTCAAGCCGATTGCTAAATAAATAATTTCCGTTCTATTTAAATAACACTTTATTTTTAATATTATTAGATAATTTTAAAATTTAGAATTTACTTTTTTTCATTTAGTAAAGAATAAGGTTTTATTTATTTATGCTTTTGTAGGTATTTTCTTTTCATATTTATTTTTTCTTCGTTTTTTTTTTATATATATTAAACTAAGGACATAACTTATAACCATAATTAATTAATATAATTTTTCTAAGAAATGGGTGATCGTGTGTATGTTTGCATATTAGTGATAAAAATAAACGCAACGTAGAAACAGTTTTTCTTTTTTTTTTAAAAAAAATCTTTTGTCTTTGAGTGTATCAATATGTCATATATACGTTTTACTTTTGTTTTTGTTTTTCTTTTGTTAATATTATTTACATGGTACAGAACGTGGTATGTGTGTGTGCATTAATTAATGCGGGTATATGTTTTAGAAATCTAGATTTAGACTTTCATTGCTGTTGAATTTTGTTGTAAAAAACAACAAAATTAATCTAAAACAAAACAAAAAAAAAATTCAAATGAAAATAAAATAATATAAACGGGAAACATTACAAAATTGTATAATTTTCTTCATATACAAATAATTTCAGTAAACACTAACCAATAACATGACTTTCTATTTCCATTGATCGATTATTTCTTGATGCAGGTTGTGGAATAATTGTAATCTCATCATTTATTTTTAAGGGTTTTAGTAAGGAATCACCACCAGTCATAATTCCAGTTTTACTGCCACCAGGCGTTGAACTTTTTTTATTATCCATTGCCTTTTTAGCAACTGTACTATGGGCTGAGTATACATGGTTTTCAAATTGTTTGTACATTCCAAATGTAGCCGTGCATACTGTACATTTGTACGATAAATGTGCAGGTTTTAGTGTCATATTATGCTCACGTGATACATGATTTAATAACTTCCATTGATACATCTGGATAATAAATAAGTAAAATTAATTTATTTGGAATAAACAAAAAAAAAATATATATATATTTTGCAAATAATTCACCCTTCCACAAACAGGACAACGACCAGCGTCCTTGCCCTTATTAGCGGCTTCTTGCATTGAACTAGTAACCAAACCATGTGAACCAAGTAAATGTCGTTCAAGACCTTGATCGGTGAAAAATCTAAATTGACATTTTTGACAATTTAATGGTGGCCGATTATAAATCATTTTCGGATGAATCTAGAAAAAATTATTGAAAAAAGAAACAAAATAAATGTTAGATTTAATGATTAATTAAGTATATATTGTCATAATCATTTACTTTAACTTTATGCATCCATTGCATGTGATTGCGAAGTTGATCTAAATCCTTAATGTATCCGTCACATATTTCGCATATTACAAATGATGCTTTACCACCTTGTGGACTTTGTCCTGGTTTTAAATTACCAATACCTGGGGGTTTTGGTAAAGCGGCAGCAGCAGCTTGTTGCATTGCATTTGTAGATACAGAAGATTGTAGATTTTGATGTTGGCGTGGTAGCGCTGTTATTGATATACTAGGTTGTTGTGAATTCTTGGATGATTTTGATGCAGCCGACTAAAATTAAAATTAAATATATTTGAGTAAAATATTAATATATTAATTAGGAATCATTTGTAAATTAATCATTAATATAAGAGTATCCCTTATGCTATTTGTAAAATTAAAATTAAGCGGAAAACGACTGAAAAATGTTTGAACATTAATATAATAAAGCTTTCTTTCGTAAGTCTTTAAATTTAATATCCAAGACTATCAGTGGGTGCAACAATTTTGACACATTCTATTTAAATTTTGATTAACTAATGTTCGTCTTATAATTCATTTTTACTGTGCGTTGGTTCAAAAACACAATTAAAACATTTATATTTAAAAACCTATTACACTCATATTAATATTTTTATTGTAAATTTGCAGTAAAGAAAAAAGTTAAATTTGAACCCATCCATTATTAATGTTAAATATTTTATCTTAATTATAATATTAAATATAAATTAAAAAAAGCAATAAAATGAAAGGAGAAAGTTCATAATAGCCAAACTTGTTACTATATTGTAAGTTATTTGAGTGCGGCCATATGATTAGAAAACATTTACATATTTTAAGAAATTTCTAAATCAAAAAGGGAAAAAATAAACTTATTATGACACCAAAAATCCCATATTAAAAATGAAAACACAAAAAAAAAAAAAAAAACAATAAATTAGTATACGAAAATTGATATGCGTATTTGCAAATTCCATTTTTTTTTTCTTTTTTACCAACCTGCATAATATATGAATTGTGAGCATTGGGCAGCATTGCCATTCCTGCTCCAGACACCTATACAATAAGTAAATCAGTAAATTATTTACTAGTCGAAAATTTACTAGTATTTTCCTTAAAATATATTCAAAACAATTCTGTATAGTAGTATTAGAAACACGAGAATAATTTAATCATAAAATGATGAAGATCCAATCATTTTATAGAAAGAAAGCAATCTATATACATATATATATATAATATTAATAATAGGTAGGGGCTGTTCCGCGAATGTCATTTATAAACTCGAAAATCTTCCGAGAAGGATTTATATTTGAATTATAGATGCGTCACGGCAAGACGTTTTTTTACAAAAAAACATTGCGCCGTGCCAATGTGACATTTAATGATAGAGAAAAATCCAAATGTGTTCTCCGACTCCAACATTTTTTTTTGATGTTCCACGGTTTATCGATTTAAAATTATAATTAAAAATAATTATGGTTAATCTCTTCGTAGTAAACAAGAGTTATAGAATTGTTCAAGGTGTCTTACAGTTAAATTGGCTTAATTTGTAATTTGTTTGTCAGAACGTGGTGAAGCTAATTCGAGGTAACAAAATAATAATAAAATTTTGGATAATTTGTGGTTTAAAGTTTAATTCATTGTGAAAGTCTAAAAGCCAAAAAATGTCACTAAATTGGGAAATAAAAAGACCAATAGGTTAAACTACCGGTGGCGGACGTTGATTCGTTGGACGATAAAATCGAATCAGAATAAAATTCCATTATTTTGCTTTTTATATTGAACTATGCTATATTTTGATACCAGGAATCATAATTAAATACAGTGGAATCTCGAAAATTAGAAACAAAAAGTTTTGTGCGATTCGAATTTTAGAGATTTTTTAATTTTTGTATGTAAATATTATTATATTCCGCTTTAATGTAGTAGAAAAACTTAAAAATTTCAAAAATATCATTAATTTTTTTCTTAAAATCGAAAACCAAAAATAACGCGGAATAGCCCCGGTCTAGCCTATATATAATTTATATTTTAGTTATTTAGTATGTCGTCTGTATTTATTAGTCAATGTAGATGCAGATTATTGCAAAAGTCCATGATTGAAATATTTCAAATGGTTTCTCGAATTTAAAATCAAATTAACATTTTAAATAATAACGAGTGTCTAGTGGAAAATTTATATCTTTTACTGACTTATATATGGTTATCAATAAATTAAATACAAAATGAGTGACTTTAACACCGATACAATATTTTAAAATCTAATTATCTAATATTTTTCCATTTTTTTTTCTTTTTTATTTTATAGTATCAATTACTTTTCAAACAGTGTAATTCTCATAGTTCACGCCTTTTAAAAACAAAATAATATGCCTACAAATTATCAACCAAAAACGATAATGTAAAAATTAAAAACCTTGAAAAACATAAAACGAATGTTATAAAAATTACCTGAATGTATTGTCCCGAACTGGAAAGTTGGAAATTGCTAGGTAGAATCATGCCACCAGCCATTTGTGGTCTCAGTGCAGGTTGATTGGTTCTTAAAACTGTGCCAGTGGGTGAAGGTTTTGTAACTGTTTGCGGTCGACCGCGTCCTCTCATTAACGCTGCATTTGCTGCATTTTGCCTTTGCAACGCAGCTGCACTAGCAGCACGCTGAGCTTGAGCGGCCATTGCCTAACATTTTTATTAAAACAGCATTAAAATATATAACATGCATTTAAGAGCAAATATGATTCTAATATACCTGATAAGCATTAGCGGTACCAACCAGACCATGTCTAGGTTTAATTCTTGGTAGTTTTGCTGGTGGTTCCCAATCAAGTGGTGGAATTAAGTTAATTTCTGGTCGGAACTTTTTACTGCACACTAATGCATGTCGAGCCAATTTTGATCGCCCATTGTCTTCGAATAAACAATTTGGACACTGATGATACGAAATAGCTTTTTCTAGTCTTGCTTGAATATTATGAACAGTTTTCATATGGAACAATATGTCGTACGGAGGGCGAACTTCATACGGACAGAAATTACATTTATATTGATTTCCTTTCATATGTGGTGTTTCGTAATGATGTGCCATGACAAGCGATGATTCTGATTTAAAGTTGCAGTATTCACATCTTTTCGTTTCGAATTTAAAAACGTCATTTTTGCCCTTGCTCAGCTCAAGATTTTTCATTAATGAATTAATTGCTACCTGTACACTAGGCGAAGCCTGAACACCCTCGCGATTAAGTTTCTTTTTTTGTTGACGTAATAAATCCGTTTGAACGTGTTCTTGAACCAAATTTACTCCAATGTCCATAAAAAACTTTCCCAACGGACTATCAAAATAATTGTTGCTATCCTTTTTCTTATCGGGGCTGTCGTCTTTCACCCCATCTCGACTTATTATATGTGTTTTGATAGAATCCAAATCTTCTTTAACCTCTTTGATCAAAACTTTTGTTCGTTGTTCAGTATCGGATGCTTCATCATCTGTTGAAGTATCTGATTCATCCCACGAATCGTCAGCATTTTTAACGCGTTTCTTTTTTTTTTTTTCCTCTTTTGATGGATTACTGTCTTCAGTTGTCGACTTTTCATCTTCCTTGTCTTTGGCTTCATTCTGTAATATATCCTCGCGGTCTTCTTCGTCTTCTTCTTCCTTTTTACGTAGCTCTTCCAATTCTTGTCCTATTTTATCGACAATTTCTCTTAAATTGTGTGCTGGAGGTTTTTCGTATATATACGGTATAATAAAAGAGGGTGCTTCTAGAACAAACATATCATCACTGAGAGCTGGCAGTAGAGGAGCACTAATCAAAGGGGGAAGTCCTGGCGTTGATGATGAAACCGATTTTGATGCACCAGAATTTTGTTGATTAACTGTCACAGGTGTTATTGATGCTCGCATATTTAGCGGATAGATTCCTTGTGCTGGAACACCAACGGGAAGAACCGACAAATTTTGTTTTTGTAATGCTTGTACAGAAGCCGAGGCTCCTCTTGCCAATATGGAGTTGGTGTCAATTATCACTAAAGTTGGTTCCTTTGTTTTGCTGTTGGCTTGGATAAACTGTTGTTGAAACGAATCATTGCCCGTTATAAGCGGATCTGTAGCTAAACTTCTAGCGTCTTGAATCGTTATTTGTTGTGAAAGCGTTGTTGGTAGACTAATTCTGGGTTTCTTCGAAGCTGGCTGCTGAAGTGGGTCTTCGATAACTTCTTCAATATCATCGTCAAAAGCGGAAAAGTCGCGAACTTTAACAACACTTTTTCTGGCCCTCGTGCTACGGCGAGGCGATAGTAGCTCTGGACCATCCATTTTCTTATCATTATCCTCAATTACAACGCAGTCTTCCTTATCGCTGAGAATTTCGTGGACTTCACCACTAATATTATTCGTAGTATTTATGGAGCAATCATTTTCCGTATCAGAATCGGAATGTATACTAACTGGTTTATCGTCCTCGCTGTTAACACCATTTGCTTTCTTGCCATCAACTTCCATTACTTCCTCAATGTCTTTTAAAGGATTTTCGATTTTTTTACTTTTATGATCGTCATCATCTGAATCAGAAATAGCATGCACTTCTTGAACGTCCGTTACATGCTCAACCTCATTCTCCTCATCATCTTCATTTACATTAGTTCCATTAGATGTTGCCTCAACATGTCGTTTCTCTGCGTTTTTCACATTTTTTATTTCTTTGTTCTTTTCTGCGACTTGATTTGTATCCATCATTTCTATATCGTTTGATTTTTCATTAGTTACTTCGCTTTTATCTAATTGATTTTTGTCATCGGTAATAACAATCGAATCTTGACTAATTACTTTATCGGAGTTTTGACTAATATCTTGATCGCCATCAGTTACTTTTTTACCTTTAATATCGGTTATTTCTTTATTATCACCATTTTCATGGGCTATTGAACTTTTTATTAATCCTTCAGCACTTTGTCTACTCAAGTCATCATCTTCTTGAATTGTATCTAATTTTGGTTCTGTTTTGTTTTTTGTAATTGGCACATCACTGCCGCTAACATCACCAATAATAATGCTTTCGGATTCGATTTTTTTTGATGAGATTTCACTAGATGCTTGAGAGTCATCTTGTGAGTCAACATCCATAGGCTCATCTTCACAGTTACCATTAATACCGCCATTCATTTTGAGTTCAACATTTGGATTATCTGATGAATTTGTACCAACTTCACCCATTATAATTAGTCTCGAATATAATACTTATGTTCTTTCTTGTATTTTTATATTTATCTGAAAAATTGAAGGAAAAATAAATATTAAAAAATGTAACTTACTTTTTTTGTAATGAAAAATATTGAATGACATATAAGTATAGTCGATTGTTAATAAAACCAATTATAAATTTCTCAAATTGATATTATAATTATTTAAAATAATTAACTCATGACATTTGCCTGTATACAATGTTTAGCAGATGCATAAACTTAAATTTAAAGCAAATAAGTAGTTAATTCGCCGTAAATGAACTCAGTGTATTTTTCATATTAATATATGTAATATGTATGTATTTTGAAAATACGAAATTTTGTTCTCGGCACCGGAATTTGGTGACGCTATTATAAATTACTTAAATATAACATAGAAGAACATGAAAAGATAAGAAGAAATAAGGCAGTATAGATAAATAATTTTTAAGACTTATATTCTTGTAACTTCTGTTTATATAATACTTCATAGCGAAAATATAATGCTTGTCTCGTTCTCGCTTAATTTATATAAAAATTATTTATTCGTACTAAACTTTTTCCAAAACGAATAGGACATTTTTTTTATTTTAAACATAATTAACGATAGGGATTTTTCAGTAAGTACAATACTAAGAATAATAATTTATTAAAAGAAATATACATTTTCTTTTTATATGATTATTAGAAAATTTTATATGCATTTTAAAACCGTTTATTTCCTTGCCTTATAATCGAGATTTAATGTTAAAAATTCAAACAAAAACAAGTATTTTAAATTATTTGCACTAATATTTTCTTAATGGTTTATTTGGTTATTTTATCTTAAGTGAAAAACAAAAATTATGGATACCTATTTAAATAAGGCAGTTATAATAAGTACATATAAATATCCGATATCAAGGAATCTAATAATAATTAAAAAAAAAACTGAATGCTAACATTATAAAATCCCACTAACAATTTAACATTCTAATAATTTTCAAAGATCAACATTGAATATTGACAACAATAATATTGGAAAATTAAAAACTCGTGAAATATAAGTCTCACATTTACGAAGTACGAATAATGATTAATCGAGTAGAAATTACTAAAGCAATCATGACAATCATCATCATCAACATCATCACAATCATCGTTACATTCTACGGTTAAAAATATAAAGGGGACAGAGAGGCAGGAGAAGGTAAAATGTAGGCACTATGTACTGATGACGATTATGAAGAAGAATAAGAGAAAGAAAGAACAAACGACAACGGGATCGGGGATAGACAGACGAGAAAAAAAAAATTAAAAACCAATAAAAAAAAAATACCATTTCCATAACATCGATCTTACAAATCCTTCATAAAAATGATTAATATTAAAGAACTTATTTATGATTATAAATTTTAATTTCTATTTTGCAACTATTGTTTTTATTTATGAAATGACTTAAGAATATATTGACATCATAATATAACATCGATGATTTTCAGCTAATCCTATTAGATAAACATTTTTATTTATTTATATTCTTTTTTCTTTCATTTTTGTCATTATGACAATATTAAAGGCAACAAGAAAAGTCAAATATTTTAAATAGTATTATTATAAATATAATATCACCACACATTGCCATTGACCGTGTTTTCAAGAATCAAACAAACCAAAATCAGCTGATTCTACACAATAATACAATATAAACACAAACACTTTAACAAAAATACTTTAATGAAAACATTTTATGAACAGAAAAACAAAACCAATTTTGAATGGAAAAATTTTCAAAATTGCACTAAGGAAAAATTAACGGGTACGCTTAGCACATAAACGCCATCTTGAAATCAAATCATGTTACAGGTCTGGGCCCCAATGCGGAGCACAGCTGCAGCTGTCGTACAAACACATACACACAGAACGAAAACGCTAAACAAGAATATAAAAAAAAGCCGCTACAGCCACCACACCACATATTTGTATATATATATATATCTTCATATTCGTATACATTTGTTATACCACACATTCAATAGGAATATAATACCATACACGCACACAATAAGCAAACCATAGAAGCATGCTTGGATAATCTTTATATACACAAAACTTTTAAGATATTTTTATAATTTTACGCAAAACTAAGTTTAAATGAAATACCTTTATATTAATATTCACTAATTACAATTTTCATTATATTTTGTCAGGAAAATTATATGAAAAATAAACGATTTTTATCAGAGCACTGGACGTCAAGAACCCCTCAACATCGCCACCGAAAAAAACATAAAATGGCGTTAGTCGTTCAGGGATCACGTGACTTACGGTTTTTCAGGCACGTACTCTTCGAATGATTTTCACTATTTTTACGGCAATTTTACCGTTTGGTTAAAATATTTAATTTCCCCAAAAATCTATAACATTTAAACCACAAAGGACCAATATTTAGCTTCATTTTATTTTTCAATTGACTTATTTTGTAATCAACGATGTATACTTAGTTCTTCACATACCCAAAATATTTATTTATAACATAGCATATTAATGTAAGTATGTAAGTATAAGTATATTAAAATCAAAATAGTTTTTTTTCTTTTTGTTTATTTACTTACTACATAACTACCTACTTGATTGAACTCAATAAACAAACAATTATAAAATACTACATTGAATTTTACATTAATACTTATTAATATTAATGTTTACTATATTAAATATTATGAACTTAATAAAAAAAAAATTAAGTAATAATAAAAATCAATTTTAAGTATCGATATTTTGGAATTTAGAAAATTTCTATAGTTTACAAAAGTTGAATACATTTCATAGATATCATAGAAGCTTATATCTTTTATGTGGCAATAAAATTATATTCTAGAATTTTTGTTAACTATACCATCGACCACCGGTCCCCCCAGTGATCTTGTATATTTCGTGTCTGTAAAAACCGGTAAACTATTCGGTTTTATGTTAAAACACAGATATGCATTCGCTTCGATAACGGCAGACCTCATTCAGACATACTATTCATGGTATTCCTGAAGCCGTTCATTTTAACAAATAGCGCGCGGTTTAGTTTAGACTGGCCTCACCTTAATCGAATAATGGTTTGTTCCAAGACTTATTTTGTCTATGTGGCCGTTTAGTTACTCATTGTCTCTGACATTTTTCTCAATAATTGGCCCCAGAAATTTGCATAATAACTTTATCAGATGCTTCCAGAACTTAATGACTATCAAAAAATTTACTTTTATGCAATTATTAACGATATTTTTAAATCGATTTTTTGTTTTCTCAACACTTAATTTATTATGGTGCTTATATTACATAAACGAAAAAAAAAATGCAACATCCAATGAGGGATTGTTCCAATTAACCATTTATGAATCGTGCTTAAATGTATTGGTACAGCATTATATGTATATATTCTATAAATAGGTAAAATATAGGATAACTAATTAAATGCTAATGTAAAAACAATCATTTTATTTATTTGATTTAATTGAACTTCTAATTTAAAATAATAGTAACATTAATTAAAGTAAGAATAGTAATAAGATTTTCCATTGAATTTTTTGAAAATTAAGGAGTTGCATGTAAAAAATATAGAAAATGAGATGATCAACAACTGTGTATAAGTACCAAGTCAAAAATCAAACATCCATTTACAATTTTTATAATCGAAAAACCTACATTGATTGATTTCACAATTTCTTTCTTTTTTTTATAACAATAATTATGCAATATAATATAACATGGTCATTCTTTATTGTAAAACAACTTCAAAGGAAGTAAGTAAGTAGGTAGTTATAATTTAACTAATGAAAATAATTAGAATCACTAGAAATGTATCGCTATTGTTATCTATTATAATATATTTAACAATTATGCAGAATTATCATTCAATACTTCAAAAAATAAAATGCTGATGAAAATTAATCAATGGAAAAAAAATTTGTCCATTTTTTGGGAAATTGAAAACGATTTTCTAAACAATGAATTAAATTTAAAAAAAAAAAAAAAGTTTTAAAATCGCCAGAAGAATTATAACTTTGTGATGTGAATTTATTGGTGAATCTTATTTCAAGTTGACAATAGATTTCTTACCAACTGTCGTTTAATACTATATCTAATTTGTAAGCACAATGAATACTTATATATTGTACAAATAGTTTATAAAAATAACTAGAGATAACTTATGCACTGGTTAATTTCGTTGACGTGGGCACGATAATAATCCAATATGACGTCATGTTCAATTGGAGATCATTAATCTTTTAGCAAGATAATGGTAAGATAATTTTATAAATTAAGAAAATGTTATCTTAATAATTCTTCTATATGATCTTTTATTTATAATTACAAAATTATTTAAATATGAAAATAGATCCTAATCCCTGGGTATTGGAACGTTCATTGTATTAATTTTGACTGACCCATCAATAATAAATTGATAATTAAAATAAGCGTAATTACTAAATGAAGAATAGACTGAGTTGGCATACTAAAAATTATAAATATTATTTAACTTTTATAAAGTAGGTTCAATGACATAAAGGTGATGGTTTTAATCAGCAAAACATTCTAGAAAGCTTTTATTTTGAAAAACTTACATTGGTAAGGTAGGTCTCAACTCTCGAGGTTGGTTTGTAGATTTCTATTATGTATAGATAGACATATAAATATAAGTATTACACATACGCGAATAGTGCAAAACCTATAGAAAAATAAAAATTAAGTAACAATTTAATACATATATAAACTAAGAATTGTGGTATTTGTGTCGGTACTGCTTTATACCCGTCTAGTATATACCGTTAACCGTATACTCTGCATATATATATATATAGATTATAGATATTATAATGTTAATAATATTATGTAACCCATACTAAATATAATCCACATTGCTAAATTATACATGGCTTGGATATATGGACGCGATTCCTGGAGTATTTTCGTCTTTGTTTTTCATTTAATTTTCGCTGGATTATTATTTGTTGTTTAAGCTTAATAGCATTTAATATATAAATATTACAACAAACGTTCCAAAAATGTTTTTAAGACAATTGATCTGGAATATTTAACTTAAATATTATTGTATAAAACACATGAGCATGACACATAAACCTAATGACACATAGGAATTCAACAGAAAATTATATAGATAACAAAATGAAGAACAAAATCTTGCTATACCTTTATCGATTATATAAAAGTTCGAAGAAAAATGAAAATTACTTAGTTAGTTTCCGGAAAAAACCGATATGACCACTTAATATAACGGGGTGCGGTGGCAATGTATAATCTGTTTAATCGTCTAACAACGAACGTGTTCAGATAATTTCGGGTCAATAGGTAATGTTATAGAGAAAATATTGATTAAATATTTAATTTTTATTTGAATAAAGAGTTAAAAAAAAATTAACATGAATTTAACAACGAAGCTTTCTTATAACTCTTGTCAATTATTTTTTTTACACCGGCTATAAAGTGTAAATTTCAAATATGTCCACTAATTATTTAGTTCAGAAGTTATAGTAAATAGAGAAAAATCGAAAATATTTCTAATAATCCTCTTTAATTTCTTTTTATATTTTCACGTAAAATTGCTTAAAATATTTTTAAATCAATATACCTATGAGTTTTTTTTTTACATATCGTTGTTATGACCACACAATTTTGTATCCGTGTATAAATTTGTTAGTAACCCATTTCTATTCAGAATTTCTTTTGTTTTAGAGCTCAATATCAAATATTTATTTATATCTCTATTGAGGTAAGTCCTGACCTACAACCTTTTAATTCTCCTTTCATATCGGTTTAGCTAAATAGCTTTGATGAACTTGCAATATTTTATGAAATTATTATCATAAATAAATCTGAAGTAAGTATTACAAAGAACCAAACAAATAAATTTGAAAATACAATCTGATTATTGAACTATTAACGGTTAACAAATATTTTAAATTTATAGGTTTATATTATCACACAACATATTCTAAATGTTTTAAAACTGATAAAAAAAAAAAAAAAAATTGCCGTCAATTTAATTCATGATATTATTTTATTGGAATTAAGTAGGTTTGGCATTTTTTTTGTTAAAGCTACAAATCAGTTAAATAATTTTAAATTATTATTGCAATTATTTCAATCAAAACATCATCATAACTTAAAAGTATAATTTATTTAACTTACTCAGGCAATACAATAATTGGACTTAGCTACTGAATTTTTACCCATAAATTACATCACCCGTTAATTTTTTTTTTTTTTTAAGAACTAATCAAAATCATATTCCATAAGGTAAATATTATTCAAATATCATATTCAAATAACTATATTTCCAAAATTACTTTTCGAAAAACCTGAACACAATTTATTGCAAAAAAAAAAATGACCTCATTGATAATAGCAAACATTGCAAATTTGTAAGTTTATGAGCTGATATGAACATATAAAGCTCAATGGCTTGTCACCATTTAAACAATCATTAATGAATAATAATAAAATTGCATATGTGTTTTTTTTTTCTTCTATATAATATATATATTTAGTGAATACTTTTAGAAACACGATTTTATTTTATTTCTGATATGATAATAAGTGAAAATTTGAAAAATAAATAATTCGTTTCTAATTCTGTAAGATAAGATGACAAGTTAAAATATAAAAAAAAAATAACAATAAAGAAAAATTGCTATTTATAGATATTCTAAATTAATACTTATAAAATCAATACAACATTTTTAATATCTCCATAACAAAATACATATTTTGTTCTTATGTACATTTTATATTTCTGTTATTTGTAGCACACAAACAAATAAACAAAATTAAATTAAATTAAAATATAAATCTGTCACTTTTGAATTGTTATTCAGTAAATTAAATAATAAAATCATAAATGGTTGGCAGGTAAATAATATAATAAAAAATCTAAATGAAAAACATTTAGTCGATGAAATAATAACATTGAATTTGAATGATTTTAAAATTAATTTAATATAGTTTAATTGTTCAGCATTTACCTATAATATAATAATGTTGCAGAGGTAATCTCGTTAACCATATTGTAAATTTTGCGTAACAACAACGAGGACCGAACCGAATTCATTTTCTATCTATATTATATATATAACCATATATTAGGTATATTATTATTTATGTGTGGCATTCGTGAGTTAAAGTACCCCGTAGTCCCCGCACCCGCCAAACCCCGTACCATTAACTGGGTACATCTACATTATATTTAAGTGTATGTATTTGATATTGGGTTGGCATATTTTGTATATATAATATATATAAAAATGTATAAAGAAATACTAACCATCTTTCTAACATAAGTACCCTACTGGCTACATTAAACACAATAATTATAATATATAACAAAACCTATTCTGAGTGGTAATATCATACTTCAACTATATACCATTTTATCATCGAGCAATATCCTCCTCTATATATATTTTAAATATTTTTTAATATACTTTTTTATATATATATAAATATTTATATATATATATAATATAAACGTTCTGCGTTTGCAGTAAAACGCGGTCAGAAGTTATGTTTGATGGAGCAGGAATCGAGAAAATGGTGATATCAATACGACAACTTTCCATCGTACACTGTATAACTGAATATGTACCTAAATACCATCGTTGAAATTGTGAACGCAGACGCGTTTAGTTACTTTGCACAATAATACATTACCCATATATATTTTGTATATTCATATATTTAATATATAAGTAAAGTATATATACAAATACAATTTGTATTCGTGTAACTTTCTGTGTATTTGTTAGTATATTATATACCAAGACCAAAGACAAATTAATATATATATATATAAGTAGTCAGATTTATATATGTATATGGAAAAATGCCAGCTACGCTATAAGATATATCCGCTGCCGCCATAATGATGATCAATTTTTTTTTTTTGAACAACACAAAATTTAACCGTAAAACTAATTTCTAAAAATACTCAACCAACGCCATCTAAGCCACTGCTAGTACATTTATCGTTAGGTTGTATTTTTATGTAAACAAAAATGAATCGGTTTGAAAATTCTAATTATTTTATTTCATTTTTTTTTAATGCTAGCTAGGACTATAACAACAGGAATTTATGATGCACTACTTTTATCCTTATATCCCAAGAAATTCTTGCGTTAAATACGATGTCTGACTGATTGTTCAATATACTTTACTAATTTCTTGAAAGTAATATCAATTTTAATTTTTAAACATTCCGAGTATAATTTCCAAAAATCTATTAAACAAAATTAAAATTTAGAAAAAAAACCACAACACAATAGCGATAATTTAGAGCTATTTTAATTTTACATTTTTAAATTTTTTAAAAAAATTATTCATTTTTCAATATTTGAATGGTTATTTAAATAAGTAGTTATGAAATATTTGAAAAAAAAAAAAATTAAAATTAAATAAGTATGCTACTTATGATAGTATATTTGAAAATAAAGTTCTTTCATTTCGACTGTTTGTAGTTATCTAAAAAAAAAAAAAAATCATACTGAATAATATTTCAAGAATCAATATACGTTGGCGGATTTAACGTTACAATATTCAAAAATATCTATAAATAAAAAAATTGGTAGTATTGATTTCGAAGACTGAATTCCCTTATCGAAAGAAATTTAAGTAATTAAGACGCAGTCAAATTCATTATAATTGTCACAAATTCACAATATCTAAGCCATTTTATTAAAGTGTCGAATAAAAATGTATTATTATATTAAACATAATTGTGAAGGAAATGGTATATACTTATGTATTTCTAAAACAAACTGAAATGGAAAATATTTACTTTAAGTCAAAATAAAAATTATTATAATTTTTTTTTTTTAAATCAATCATACAATCAAATCATTTTTAAATAATAAATGCAAATAATGCAGAAAATAACACTTATTTTATTCTAGAAGTTTATAGAAATTTTGGTTTTAATTACATGATAAATATGCTATACAAATCACAAAATTCTTGTTTACTTTGAAAACTCAATCAGCTCTAAGGCTTTTCTTCTTTTTTATTATCTTAGGAGATAATTTTTCAGACATAAGATTTTTACAACCTGATCATAAAAAGTCTTTGATAAATGTATTAAAATATGCATTAAACATAGTTCAGAATTCATAATTTTACAACGTTAATAAACATTTAATAAATAATGTTATATCATTTTAAATATACGAATAAAATATTTATTTATTTATTTATTCAAGAAACAAAAAAAAAAAAAAAATTAAAGGAAACAAGTACAGCAACGTGATATATTAAATGAAAATATCGATTACTATTATAATAAATCACGGGCAATGAACACATCACGTTCTTGATTTTCAAAAAAATGAACATAACAATAAAATAAAAAATACAGATGGTAAATATGCCATTCTTCATGAACAACAATGATAATAACAAAATATGAAAATATAAAAAATTCTAATACTATTCAACTATTGGCAAATTCAGAAAAAAGTCGTAAAACAAAATCTAATAGGTACAAAATATTTATAAATAGATTAAAGAATTTATTTGACGATTTTAATGCCAATTAAATAATTTAAATGGATACCATAATATTTTTAATGTCCTCAAGTTATTATAAGCTAACTTACCAATAAAATTAGAAGTCTTCCTCTGCTTCGTCTTCGTCTCCAAAAGATAACTTGTTTTTTAATTGCTTCGCTTGACTACTATTTGACTTTTTTTCTTTTTTTTCTGAACCAGTACCAGTACCACTTGGATTATCCTTAGAAGTACTTTTGTCGCTGGCCTGTTGACTAATTCGATTTGATTTAAACACAATCTTTTTTGTCAAATCAGCCGGTTTTTCATTTGCCTCTGAAATATAATACAGTTTTGTATAGTGGTTAATAACAAAACCATTATCATTTAAATTATCGAGCTTTTTTACTCATGCGGAACCGTTTTAATATCATATACTATAAGCATTTATTAAAAAATCAACTCGTTAATTTATTTTTATAATTAAATATAGCGAAATACCAATCAAAACGAATAATTATTAATTGATTTAATATCAATTTTGTTTAATAATTAATATTATATTAAAATCAAAACAAAAACCGGCATCAATTTTCAAGCACGTGCGATTTCATTCAATGTGTAGAAATGATATGTAGTGGTACGTTCTGTTGTGAAAATTTTGTAAACAAAACTCACACGAGCTTATATTTATATTTGTGTGTAAAAATTAATTATACGTGATGAGTACATATACAACAAAATGTAAATGTCGCGTATTTACAGTTCACATATCACACGTACGGTCGAATCGGTTCTACAGAGTTGAATTAGTCAAGAAAATCGTTTCATTTTTGATAAATCGTCGAATTATTTTCTTTAAATTCTCGATTAGATTACTTATGTTATATGAAATTAATTTTATAAATAATATGGACAATTTATTCAATACTTTTTAATTCCGCATTTACTTATTTGTAGTTATTTTATGAGGTTCACCGACTTAACACAAAATTTTGAACTTTATTAAATAACTTCGAATAAATTTGATAGTAAAAAATTATTTAATAAATTTATATAAATGTTTACCTTTCTCAATTCTTTTTTTCTCCTCTAGAACCTCTGCAGCAGTTAAATCGCCTGATTTCACCACAACAACTTGAGGCAGTTCGTCGTCACTATCGGATGCGCTGTCGAATTTTGATTCTAATTTTTGACGCTGTAATTTACAGAAGTTACAAATGAAAAAAAAATATATTTCACAAAAACTAACCAAGATTTAATATTATTATAATAGCAAGACGGATAATTTGTTTTGGTAAATTGATAATTTTAGTATAAAATAATACAATCACAAAATTTTGGGTTTGCGTTGTAATCTATTCTGTTAAAATTCACAACCGATTAATGTTTATAAGCAGAAATCTGTACGAAAATAATTACTTACCTTTGATTCAATTGTTGTACTTTCTTTGTAACCAATCTGTTCTTTGATTACTTTTAGAAATTTTGGATCAGCCGGTTTAATATATGTTATATTATTTCGTTTAGACATTATTCATTCTTATTATTTCTTATAGAGCATGTATATTTAATGTGATTGTTTTAAAGAAATACTGATTAAATTAAAATGCACGAGCCTACATTAAAGTGTTAGTTAACAGATCTTACAGATCTTACAGAAAAAAATTCTCTTAATAAATTATTATTATTCTTTTACCAACAAAAATTCTTCAATTTAACAACACACGCTTCTTTTATAAATAATAAATAAATGATTGTGTTGACAGTTATGACAAATGTGAGGCGAATAGTCA
>JAABKK020058804.1:9318-24534 GCA_011634745.2 Catotricha subobsoleta
TGGACAATGGACATGTCGCGTTTTGAAATCAATCCATTCAAATGTTTTTCCAAAAATATTGCAGTAGAATACAACGGTGTTGGTTGTAGTGGTTTTAAAAACTTTTCTGGACTATCAGACAATTCAACTATTTTTCATTTCTGATGTAATTCTAAAAATGAAAACTAATTTCTGAACATGCGAGAAAACTATTTAAGAATTATTCCTGAATAATTGCTTACCATTTAAATTGCTTATAAAACGAACACCAATTTTATTTTAACAAATGATTCACTGAATATGGAATAATGTGTATAGAGTTCTTAGCCATGACCTTCAGAAATTACCCTATTTATACATACATATATAATATATATATATATTTTTTCAATTAAATTATAATTATATAACCAAGTATTATAACAACGACACAGTCTTATGTAAGAACACCACTGAACAGTATAAATAAAAATAAAATAAATTCAATAAAAACAAATAATGAAATAAATAAAACAAAAAATAAAAATAAAACAAGAAAAAAAAAACGAAAGAGGAAAAAATACGATGGTCTGGCTTTTGTGTTGTGTGCTGCGCTGCGGCTATATCGTTGTTTATACTATAAATTAATGAAAACATTAGCAATTAAAATGCCAAATTCAAACTTTTGTTATTTATTATTATTTCGATTTTTTTTCTTTGGTTTTTTTTTTTTTTGTACACACGCATTGAAATCGGTAATTAAATAAACTATAGTTTTGTTGGTGTTGAATGTTGTAATTGCACAGAGAGAACATTATAATTATTGATACCGCCATTACGATTCTAATATAAATATTTTTGTTTAATTAAATTTATTTTCCATTTTGTACGAAACTATTTCTTCTTCATTCAAATAAACAAAAAAAAAAAAAATTGTAATAATTATTCGATAAACATTTTATTAAAAAGGGTTCCATCAATATTTATTCAATAATTTTTTACAAATGGTTCTTAGCGTTTGGAAATAATTTAATTTAATTTATTTTCATATTTTCAAATGAGTTGAGTTAGCAAATACTTTGACTAAATTTATATTCTATTTGACCAGAGATTTTCAGTTATTTAATTCCTGATTTTTTGGTATGGAAAACAAACAATGAAAGAATTTTTAGAATTTAATTTAAGTAACCGATTATTATTAATCACTGATTAATCAACCAATTTTCATGCGATTGTCTTGTTTGAATCTCAAAGTTAAATAAAAATCTTTTATATTCCACGAAATCTCCATTTGAGTTAAATGATAATATTAAACGTGTATCAGTTTTTTTTTTTTATCAATAACAAGAATAAATGTTTTTGTTTTCAATGACCTTAATGTTGTTCTACCGTGTAAAAATTCATTTGAATAGGAACTTATACAAATTGAGAAACCATTTGTCTCTTTAAACAACAGTTCTCTATTGGCTTTTGAGTTATCTTTATTTACTGCTTTAAACAAACTGTAACCCATCATTCCCATATTGGACTTTAATCAGACAATTTTAACAACAAACACACCAAAATATAAACAAAAGATTTTAAGTTTATTTTTCTCTTTTCTAAATATTATTGCATGCGCCAAAACGGTGTACATTCGTATAAATATTTTTGTTATTCATTAAATTTAATTCATTGAAATCCGTTCGTCAAACAAAACTAATACCAATATTTGTTATTCATGAAACAAAACTCAATATTTAACAACAAAGAAATTGAAGAAGGTACTTAATAGCAAATTTATAACAATAAAATATGGACATTAGTTTTGCAAATGCTTACGAGACATAAATTTTAAATAAAAATTCACGTGCTCAATAAACGCACACAGAAACTATTATTATTAGCTATTTAAAAGCCATACAAATGAACAAACTTGATAAAGGTTTGTTTTTTCCCGTTTAAATGTAGCAAATGTTATTTATAATTATTCTGCAGTGACTTATGATATGACCGCAATTACTAACTATTTATAATTTATATGCGATTTGAAATGCCCTCCATGCGTCATATTCGAATGAATCATCCAATAAACAACTGAAATCAATGATTTTTTTTAGTTTATTTAATTTCCAATCAAATGCGTAATACCTGAATTATTTTTGCAATACATTCACTGCGATAATTTAAATTTTAATTAACACAACAATAGCTTCTCACAAAGTTTTAATGCGCTTCGCTGAATTTTTGTTCAAATTTCCAAAACGAAAATAATATCTTTTACATTTAAAAATTAATCTTGAGATGATTTTACATTCATTGATTACATTGATATTACAATGTTGACATTATTTTCAACTTGTGCGATGATTTAATCGTATTTACATATTTTGTTCGAAACAAAAAAAGAAGAAGAAGAAAAACAGTGAAAAGTAAACAGCTATTGTTTTTTGTTATCCATCAGAAAATTCAGAATTGTTTCGTTTCATTATTTATTAATTATTATAAATTTATAAGTCAAGATAAAAAGATAATAAATGAGCGAACGCCAAATAACGAAAATGAAAAATAGATATCTGTTCGTATCTGTTTTTATTTTCAAATAACCGGTTCTAATCAGTTCACCATTATTGATAATTCTAAATGTATACATATAAAGTCAGTTTTAAATCGTGATATGCGATTACATTGCATGGTTACATTTATTTATCGCGATAAAATACTAATTGTATGAGAATGTGCCATAAGATTATTCTATTATGACTTAAAACTTGCTTATAATGGTCCCAATATTATTGAGAATTAAATGTATTTATTACTATGACTATGAACCAAGAATTATCGGTGTCAATCACGCTGGCCGGGACAATCTAAAGGAAGATTTCTGACTAAGACCAAATCATTTTTAATAAATATAGTCTACCCGACTAGCAGACTTATTATTATCGTAAATATGATTTGGTCTTAGTTAGAATGCTCCCATTACCAAGGAGTGTTCGGCTATATTTTGCTGAATTATCGAATTATTATTCCTCTTTTTACTTCTTTTTTTTTTAAATAATACCAACAAATAGCTGCTATCAGAGCTTAGGCACGGACTAGGGATCATTAAATCTAGCGTAACGATTGAATAAATAGATTCAATTGCAAAACATGAAAGATTATGGTAAACAACAATGTGTTGACATACCTAATCACGAATTTCATATTTTAAATTTTGTCACATAATCTGTCTTTCCATCCACTCACTCATGTGAATAACACATACGTTTATTTAGAAGACATTGAATAGATATTGTCATTTACATAACATTTAGCAACACAAGTTAGCATACAAAACTCAAAGCTCACCATTATCTTGTCTCCGCCGTATTTACCATCAGCTAACAGAACAACATTTGTACAAAAAAAAAAGACGATGTCTTAAAAAAAAAAAAACTTCAAACCCATTCCTTTACATAAATCGTTTTGACTTACAACATAAAATTAGTTCTCCAAAATAAATGGCAAACAAAATCAACAAGAGCAATACAGAGGATATTTCAATGTCAAAATATTATGAAGACGAATTTTCGAAAAGAACATAAAACAAAACCAAAGACGAAAATAAAATTTATGAATTTCTTGTATGTTTTCTCGATTCACAACACACCCAGTCAGCCTCAACATTTCTTAAACAATAAAAGTCTTCAAAAACTGGTTTTTGATTTTGAATTTGTTGTTGTTATTGTTGTTGTTGTTTCGGTTTCTGTTTCTGTTTTTCTCTTTTTATGATTTGGTTGTATGTTGAAGTTTGCATACATCTCGTGTGATGATGATCAATAAATATTCAAAAAAAAACAGATTTATTTCTAAAATGATTTTTTTTTTTAACTAACTTGTCTATTGTATTTTTTTTTTTCAAATGTAAATATTTAATCAATATACAATATCCATTTAAGTAAAGTAGGTTTTAACGACTTATTAATTAAGTCAGAAAAGATACAAGTTTGTTCTTAAGAGATTAATTATAATGCAAATCTGGTCCATGTTTAAGTCTATCTATGACATAATAATATCTCTGTCAAACATACCTAATCTTTGAAGAAGCTTTGAAAATTATTTTATATTCAGCAGCACTCTTAATCAAAAACTAATAGTTTAAGTTTATTTCATATGAGTGATAATAAAAAAAAAAACACACACACACACACATATATTCAATTGATTTATTTTAAAGAGACACTTTTCAAAAAGTTTAATGCAAACAAACAAACAAAAAATCGATAAACATAAGAAACTCGTTTTAACATCAAATCCAGTTTTTCTTGAATTTTGTTTTTATTGAAATTGACGAAAGAAATTATCGTATACAAAAGAAGAAGACAAAAAAGAAATAACAAAAAAATTAAAATACAAAATTGGCCAACTTTGGAAACCGAAATTAAATTTTTGTTTATTTTTATTATTTTTTTAATATAAAATATCTTTTTTGACTGGTCTGAAACAATACGAAAATAAATCATTTTCCGTGGCGGCACAATTAATTTACAATTGTTCATTAAACACGATTAATCAACGATTGTTGTCCTTATCTTGCTTACAAAACGGTCTTATCAGTAAGTATTTTTTAATTCAATTTGATTTCATTATTTTTATGGGTTAACTTCACCAGATAACATCAGTTTAGCTTTGGACAAACGTGATACGTTACCACAGATCATTTTTTGTTGATAACGACGTGCCCATATATATTAAATTTTTTTCGTACTTTTTTGTGGATAATTTCTTACACATTTAAAGAATTTAGGGTTAAAGTGTAAAGTTGTTTTTTCGTATTTTGTACTTTTCATATTACGAGAATTATTTTGTTGACAAGGCTATAAATTTGTAAATGAAATTAAAAAAAAATGTTTTAATTTCATGAACAAATAAGTACTTAATGCGTCCTTTGCTTCTTGTCAATTTGATGTGAATAGTTGCTATGGGAATGGATTTTTGCTATAACATTTTGCCCACATTTTCTACTGTCTGTAGCAAATATATATTAATATAAAGAATATTTGGAGGAGAAAATATATGTATTGTTAATCGATATTTCCCTGCTCTTTGTGCTATTCTTCGCGCTAGCGCTTTTTCAATTTTCAAATTTTCAACATAGCACAAAGACTGTACGGTACTATTTATATCTTTTCTTTTTCGTTTTACAATTAATTATCAGGTATACTTATTCTTATTTCGAATCAACTTAAGAGCCACCATGACCACGCTACAGCCATATCCTATCTTAACAAATATTATGATTTGGATACGAGGAATTTATAGGCAATAAAATATTCTTGACAATATAGAATATTTTTCAATGGATAATAAAACCAATTCATATCTAAATATAACCATTTATTTTAAGAAAATATACTGACAACGAAACTCATTTATTATTTTCATTAGAACACTATATTATGATTAATTAAATCATATTTTATATTTCGAAAAATGTTTCTGTTGTTCTTTTAAAATGTTAATATTTTTTGAATGATGTTTTATGGATTTATACTGAGAAAATGAGATGCTGATTGAATGGCTTCACCTCGGGCTTCACAATCACAATATATGAAACGTTGTTCGTCTGCCTGATAATGAAACATATTGTTTCGATTTTGAAATATTCGCTTATAAAATTTGTTTGCATCAGAAATTCAGAATAAAGAGATATTTTGATTGATTAATTAAACGTTTATTCGCTTGATAAAAATCATTATTAACTGAGTTAATTTGTGTTTGTCGCATTAGCCGGAATTTGCTTTAAAATCCGACTGGAGGGATCATATAAATATTATAACAATATTTATATGGTTGGGATAGATGCGAGCAAGTTTTATATATGAATTGATTTATATCAATTTTAAATAGGTGTGTGTTGTCTGATGTGACATAAATACATATCCGATATCAGTCATTTTACGCTCGTTGGAAAAATTATTTATTTTTCTGACTGAATGATACATTACTTTAGTTGTTTCAGTTCTTTCGGAAAAAAAAAATTAAAACTATGAAAACTTTATGAATTTCAAGATTAGATTTTTTGTTTTTTTTGACTCCAACATTTTCCATCTTCAGTTCACATCAGTTTTGACTATAGCGGATAAAACCGCGCTTTATACAAACCGTATTTTGTAAAACAGAAAAATATACTATTTAGAAAAAATTCTAAGGCGGGCTGTGCCCTCGCTTGCCACCGCAAATTACAGGCTTGCTTATATACATGAAAATACCAAAGAAAATTATTTATTCACCGAAATTTACATATTTTTTCATATGCAATCGAAAAATATTTTAAATTTCTTGTTTAAATATATTTTTTTTTTGTTGATAAGTAATATCTTTGTTAATTCGAAAATACCATATATAGAGATATTTCCTCACTTGATTTATCAGCGAATTTTGTTGCTATCATTTACACATCGTCATCGTCCATTTTTTTTTTCAATTTTTTTTATATCAAATTGTATAAACCAAATAACAAAACGCTTTTCATATTCACATTCGCCATTTTTTCATTGTATTGTAGTGAACATACGAGGAACATTATGACGTGTCGGTAGTATTAAAAATTTAGAATCGTGAAGCGCGAAACACTCGTATCTCTATTTATTTACTATGTATTATTATTACGTTTCATTTTAAACATCAGTCCAGCAAGCAAGTGTGTAGATATTTTTATTTTTTGTGTAGTTACTTATTCTGGTTTCATTGAATTCAGTATAAAAGTAAAATATACAAAATTTTACTATAAGTATTATTTTGTTTCATAGTCTGAGCCGATCGTTTCATTACCTATTTGGTTAGCGGAGCAAACAGTCGATACCATTTACTCAATGTCTCATCGCAAATATTACACATTTTAGCGTTTTCATTTTTTTTTTTTTATTATTATTTTTCGGTAATAACAAATATAAACGAACCATAAAACTGTGTGTATGTGGTTGGGAACTGTTTCGCTCTCTTGTGCTCTCTCTACCGTTCTTGAAAATGTTGTTGTTTTTTTTGATATAAATCGCTTGAAACTTACAAATTGTAAGCACCAAACTTCTACATTGTAAATATTGTACTGGTGCGTACACCGTTCAGTGTTGATGTATGAGTTTTTGGTTTGATTTTCCCATCGTTTAAAAATATAATACAAAATGTTGTGTATAAAACCAAATGAAAATATTGATATTAAGGTTCTCCCAATGTTGTTAAGCTCACAATGTAGGTATATAAAATTTTCAGTTTATATGAACGAACGAGCTCACACAACATAAAACAGCTGAGTCTCAGCCGCAACAACAACATTAATATATAGCGAAATATATGTTGTATGCTTCTTTCCTTCATTCCATTGCTCGATTTTCTCAATACAGTTACGCTCATATTCATTCATCGTCATCAGTTGAGAATTAGCCTTTGAATGCAAAGCATCGGGCCTATCGTTTAATACAAAAAAAAAAAAATTATTTTTGTTCCATAAAACTCTTTGAAATACACAAACGACGCCATTTTGTGTGTAGTAAAAACGAAAAAGAGAATATTTAAATAGACGAGTTCGTTTAAAAGAAAAGAAAATTACAAGAAAATAGGTCTTTGATGACTTAAAAGATTATAATAATTAAAAAAAAAAAATTATTTAAATTTAAATTCTGTGATAAATATCTCATTATCAATCTCAAATTTAATATATAAAAAATAAAAAAAATATTATAATTAA
This sequence comes from Catotricha subobsoleta, assembly GCA_011634745.2. Classification (NCBI taxonomy): domain Eukaryota; kingdom Metazoa; phylum Arthropoda; class Insecta; order Diptera; family Cecidomyiidae; genus Catotricha; species Catotricha subobsoleta. The sequence goes on from JAABKK020058804.1 coordinate 16,985, forward strand.
ATAGTAATTAATACAAATAATATAAACCAACATAAATTATATCTAATCTTATTTAAAACAATTATCAATAATTATTAATAAAATTACTAATTATAGAAACTAAAACAGGTTTTATTTTTATGATTAAAATAAATTGAGTGAAATATTCCGCAAATTAATTGAGATCAATTGATTTAAAGTGACATTTAAATGCGCAAACCTATATTATATATATATAAATGTATATAAAATAAATAAATAAATAATTATTTATTTGAAATTGTCCACGTAAGCGGTATTATTGTACGGCAAAATTATTTTATTAAATTCGCACTTGAGATACACACGCATTCAAATTAACATTTTTCTATTCAAGAAATATTTCGGCCGTTTTAAAAGCAAACCACATTTTTCTTATATATATGTGCGAGAAGTGTGCGAAAAGAGTAGACAGAAAAAAAATTAAAGAAAAAATATATAAATAATAATTAAATTAATTTATGTTCGTGCGATTACAACTATCATTTGCGAATAATAAAATACAAATCTAAACCGGAAGATTTTTTCCGTCGAATTGGAAAAAATAAAAATTTAATCCAAAGATATAAAAAGAAACAATTATCGTATTGGGTGATATAACATGAATGTATATTTCTATTGCTGCAGTAAAATTATATAACATTTTCTTTTATAACATCATTTAAAATACACAAATCACCCGTGTCGTGATACTATTTCTATTTACTACAATAATATTATATATTTTTTTCTAATAAGATTTGTATTAGAAAATTACCAATACAGAAAAAAGAAAATTCAAAATCGAAACAATTTGTTTTTTGTGCTGCTTCTACCTGCAAAACATTTAAATTTTGTATTCAATAATAGAAATAAATAGAAAAAAAAACTGTCAATATGAAAACAAACGTTATGGCTATTCATCAATATCCGGTATTTTCTGGAAAACAGGATATTTTACGTGAAGTGGTTATGAAATATATTGATCATTTCTATCCAAAGTAAGTGTAATTTTTTTACTAATAAACAATTGAAATAATAAAACTGGAAAATTATAATAAAAGAGGGAAAATACAAACTGATTATTATATTTATGCTGTAATTATAGTTTAGCTATGATATGGGCGTGTGACCATATAAGCGACTGTACGGCACGCATCACGCATATCATTAATTTGAACTTAAATTATAAATGAGTATTGTTACCAAACCAATTCGATTCATTGATGTTTAATAGAAATAGAAATATTTGGGAAGAGGAAACGATTACTTGTAATGGTTTGATTTGTTCCTTCATTAATGATATTAGGTACAAAATGTAATTATTCTATTTCTTTTTTAAAAGATATATTCGAAAATTAGTTTATCTTCTGATTATCGCTTAATCAACATAATATATTCAGCATATCATTCTAATTCGCAATTTATGGCTACAATCATAATCTTACCCTTCAGATTTATAGCAGTGGTGTGAAGGTGGCTCAGCTTTTTCCGTATGAAATTTTTATTGTTACTACGTTGGACTTCGGTGAAGTAATGACCTCTTCAAAACTTCTTTGCAAATATAATTAGTTGAGCTAATAGGAAAAGGTTGAATTAATTTTACAGTCGACATAATTATGGCATTCGAAGCCTATAATTTAATACTATATCTCGTACTATATAAAATACAGTTCTCTGCAAGTTTAATTACAGAATGAAAAATAAATTTTCAATAGAACAGTCTTTATCTTTCTCATAGCTCCTAAGACCTTGAAAATATCAACAAAATGGGTATAATATCAATTTACTATACAGCTAAAAGTAAAACAATACATTTTATTCAACGATATAATAAAAAGTAACCACATAGCACATAGCCCAGTAATTAATATTAAATTCCTATAAATTTATTGTAGCTCTTGATACAACACTTTAATAAAATCGATTAATAATGAATATACGAAAAGCTATTTAAGTGAAACAAAAAAATAAAAAAAACATTGTAATAATAAATTTTTAAAAAAAATTCAATTTATAATCATAACCTGAGCTATATGGACATGTTATGTGGTCGTGTAATTTATAAACAATGCATTGGATTAAGTATTGAAAAATGATATTTAACAAAATGTTAAACCTCTAGATTTTGAATAGATATAAATTGTGAGATTGTAGTACGCTGCTTATTCATAATGAAAAACTAATCATATATTACGCGGTTAACGTGGCAATAAAATTCACTTGTAAAAAAAAATTGCCTATTTTTCATTTTGTGTATTTTCTATCATACCTAGAAATTGTCAGCGTTGTCAATATATCACATAGCCTATTAATTACATATCAAGCACAATAACAATTTATGGTTGTAATGTATGTATATAAATGTTACTGAATTGAATTAAAATGTCTGTGTAAGTTTATCTTATGCTATGATATGTGTTTACAAAATAAAATTAAAAGCCAATATGGCGGCCATTTTTATAATGATGAAATTATGAAAAACAAGCTTTTGCCTACACTGATCATGAAAGATATGCTATTGAATACAATATGCAAATTGTATTGGTACGAAAAATATGAATGGTTAAAGTGTGGTTATCAAATAAGTAAATTGTTTTTTTTTATGTTGTTTTTCCTTCTTGTCTTCCATCCAGTGACATACATTATTTACATAGAAATAATTTTTTTTTTGGAGCTTCATTTACCTAGAAGACTCCGTGACTTTCTTAAAAGATAATAATACTGGTAAATGGTTTGCAGTTAGGTGTATACTTTCACCCTTGTGTAAGATTTCATTGAAGATTTAACGCGTAATGAGTTGCGCGAAAGTTGATTACACATAAACTTCATGAGGATTATCATAAAACTAAAATATCGATTTTTATTGGCAAACAAATCTGAAATATTTATGAAACCGTTTTATGTTACACCGATCGTACTTCTATATTTAATAAGTACGTTTATGGCTTCGAATGGTATGGACTTCGACTTAACGACATTTATCGACAGATATGGCAAAATACGGTGAACAATATATTTGCGAATGTTTTGTAGATGTTTATGTATTTACACGGTTTGTATACTGAGGCTGCTCACATTTTATTTTAATCAACATATTATCGTTCTTTAGGTGCAGAAAATCCAAAATCCCTTTAAGTGATTCTGTCCTGTAAGTCAAAATAGAAATATTTTTATTAGCATATTTACAAAAATATGTTACCTCTGGTTCGATTCACGTCATAACCATAAATATTTACTTACTATTTGAACAAAGAGTTGTTAAACTCTACCCAGGCACTAACCACCAACAATTTAATTAATAGACATACCTACGTGCTACATGTACAACTTAACCTTACGATTCGTTATATAAGTGAGAATAGTATGGCAAATTTAACCTTTTTAAAAACAACTTATCGAAGGACGCTTCTTATGTATTTTTAATGCAAATAAATCAACTTTTAATAAATTTATCTAAAATAAAAAAAAAAAAATTAAAAAGAAAAAGCAATGTTTATTTAATTGAAATCATTCATTTACTTAGCATTATATTATTAAATCGGAGTAGTAATATCTGCAACGAATGCCCAACACCACAACGAAACAATATAATAGTAAATATTGCGAGATAAATCTTGAAAATGTGTGTCATGTCAGCCACACGGTGCACCGAACGTATTTAACCAAAACAACTTTTCTATTATAGAATTTAATTGAATGCAATATTTTTGCTGGTTAAATGTTACAAACAGCAACAAACATTTCTATTCAATTTAACTTTATTGCACACAGAAATGCACTTTGCCCATGAAAATACATAATATTTTTCTGATTGTTGTTTTTTTTTTTTCATCTTTCGTTTTGTTAACTTCGACGAGATTTAGTTTTTGGTGCTGCATGATATTCACCGTATTTTATACCATTTGACTATTATTTAAGAGCTAAAAGAAATCATAATTTTCGTGTAATCACAACGATCGCAACATTCATGTATATACAATAAATAGCATTTACTAGCTCTCGGTAAATTACGATACAGTCAGTTTAAATTAAACCGTTACTTATTAACGGCCATTTTCATTTTATTTTATTTTTATATCTTTTTCATTTGACTCATGCTCCAATGTGTCTTTATTGTAGTTTTATAAATAATGAATAAAGACTTACAAAATAATAGTATTTATAAATAAATTTCACCTCCTAGGTGTAGTACCTGAACTGAGCTCTTATACGGTTCATATAAACCAAGGAAAAACGCTAGCCAACGGTTTGTGTGTATGGCTTTTTTTTGTCTTCTTATTCTTTATTTCTTTTCTTATTAGATTACGAAAAAGTGTTTAGAAAGTGCTTCAATGCACCATACGACTTCAATGTACTTTGTGGCTCGTGTGACGGCATAAGTGTATTATAGAGCTCTTCTTTTTGATTCTTTTTTTTTAAATCGTATTTAAAGTTACTTTTTTTTTTTTTATTGTCATGTACAATGTTGCTGTGTTAGGTGCAGTATTATATTGAGCGAAGCTTTACACAATGACTATTTCTATTTTTCAAATTTATAATAGGAAAGAGATTGGTTATCGGATTGATTACAAAGAAATTGTCAGACCACAACATTTTATGAGTTATATTTTCTTTTTCTTTTTTTTGCTTGTTGCATTGTAATATAACTTACCTTAACGATTTAGCGAACAAATGAAAAGGTTAATGGTTCGATAAGGTTAACTATATTTATCTACTGTGATAATGATTTTAAACTATAGTCAATAGCTCTGAATTGAATTTGAAATTTGAAAGAAAGTTTAACAAACCGTTCAAAAGACAAATTCATTGAAAACTTTTAATTTTGATTAATGATCATTTTATTTTGCTTCTTTTTTTTTCGTCAAATAAATTTACTCTTAAATTAATTTAATTAAATATTTAAAAATAAACTGATTAGCAGTGTTATTAAAATCAAACTGATTATCAAATTAGCAACAATCATTCGATGGTCTCGAGTCAATCAAAAGTCTTTAAATGTTTAAATGTTTAAATGTCACAAGTCTCGTATGTGACCAAAAATTTAGGCTAACTCAGAATTGTGCTAATTTACTCGATAAATAAAAAAAAAATAACCGCATTTTTATTGGTGAAAAATGTCATCGTCAAATCGCATGATAATCAAAAGTTGTGATGGGTACCAGCAGCTTCGCATATAAGTGTTAATTTTATTATTATTATTATTAATTTTTTTTTTCTTTGTATATTTTGCTCATTAAATTGTTGTTGTTTTTTTCTCTTTTTATTTCTTTTGTAATTAAAAAATGTTTTAAGCACAGAGAGCAAACGACCGACCATTAAAATAAAAGTCGGTAAACAAAATTTATTTTGCTTCCAAATTATAAATGTTATAAATAGAGTCGTCCATATGCCGCCGTTTCATACCATCGTCGCCTTGTTGGATTTTGTTCTAGCGCATATGCATACACATTACACACTAGTCCAAACACTAAAATTACTTAATTAAAATGATGGCTCCACCAAATATATACGAATTTGTAATTATTTTTACTAATAAGCGCGTAGATTTCGTTATTCTGGTACATACAGAAAGAGATATACAGGCGACAAACGATTGCTCGTACCTTGTGGCATATATGAAAAGTTTAAGTGCTCGTTGGATTTTATATTTGTTTTGTTTACGTTTTTTTTTTGTGTAGACAAAAATAATATTTTTTTTCCTGTTTTTTTAATTTTTTTTCTTGTTTAATTACGTTTGAGATTATTTTTCTGTAGGAAACTGTACTTTGTATAAAAATACTTACCATTCGGAGAGGTTAAAAATTTGATTACTTGTTATTATAATTATTTGTATAGATTTTCGATTCATTTTTGGACTTGCGGAAATAATTTGGTTGTAAATACAAACAGAAATTAAATGGATACTGTTCATGAACAAATATTAGTTACTCATAAAGTTTATGTTCGTTATATTACGTGAATTTGTGATGGAAATAAAATGAGCATAAAGTAAATCCATTTTATGCTATCGATTCGAAAAATTCTAATTAAAATTCAATGATTGAAACAAACTACTTTGAATCATAATTAGAATTTTGTTTTGGTTGAATGTATCCAAATTGGTTTATGCTGAAAATTAAATTCAGTTCAGAAAATTGCATTTGTTGGTGTTGTGTAAATATAATGAATGGCCATTCACTTTCTTAGACGTTCAGTGGTCGATTTTGTTAACCTTGATCATAAGTATTTCGACAATTCACTGGAAATAAAATAAAATATATTCTTCAATATAAGAAATTTTTATAAATGAATTTCAATATATGTAAGTATATTTATTTCTTTTGAGGTAGGTACTTCTCTTCTGTATCTATCACATTCACATCGAACCAAAATTATTCAAGCAACCATAATATTTGTATTCAGCGACGAGAGTAAAATCTTCTTCAAGCAACTGTTCAAATAAATACGACGGAACATTATAAAAACCCGAAACCATCAATACAAAAACATTGTCGACTGCAAAACATTTAATCGTAAAATATTCACATAAACCGACGCATAATTATAGTTGACGATGATATCATCACAATTCCAAATAATAATAATAAACATTGTTTTTAGGCCCTTTTTATAAATCAATTTTATCGTCACTCATTTTTATTTATTCATGATGCATTACCTCCAATACAAGAATACGCGTGCGTGTGTGTATGCATATGTGTCCTGTGTCATTTTGGGAAAAATGCGCAACGCGTAAATTTCTTTAAAAAGTTCAATGATAAATTCTGGTTCTGATGCATACACGTATTCGACCCATCCAATAACAACATAACCTTGCCCTATTATATTCTAAAATTTTGATATTATATAAAACGCGAATGTTCAAAAGCGAAGCGAATAAAAAAAAAAAAGAACAAAAATATGAAAACTATAATGAAACCAGTTTGTTCCCTAATTTTAAATCAAGGACAAACAATATTATACAACATCAACATAATATTTTGGTCTCTCTATGATATTGTGTGTACCAGTGTCTGCTGCTGAAAAACTTTTAACATCGATGTGGTTTGTAAGTGGCAATAATGTGTAGTAAATACTTAAAAAATAAAATAAACGGAGTTTCTTGTTATTACATATAAAAGCAAACAACACGCGAAAGAAATTTATATGTATATAAAAAAAAAAGAAGTAATAATTCGCATTTGTATTCGCGATCGTATGGTTGCTTCTTTAATCGCTTTAATTATGCAGTAGAGGTTACTTTATTGATCTATCTCGATGTGTATGTGTTGCTGTTTGAGATTATTGAAATCATGACGCATTGATTTGTTTGTTTTCGATATGTTTTCTGAAATATTTAATTCATAATTATTAGTAATTTATTGAGGAAATATAAACATTTATTTTAATAATTGACAATCATGGAAAATGCGTGCGTTATTCTTCCGTAACAAAATATACTAAACTTATTATTTTTATTGTTATTATTATCATAATCATCTTAGTTTGAATAAAATAATTTATTTATTTATATTATTGTACGATGATATCATTACAATGAATTTATAATT
>JAABKK020058804.1:24634-35429 GCA_011634745.2 Catotricha subobsoleta
AATCATCTTAGTTTGAATAAAATAATTTATTTATTTATATTATTGTACGATGATATCATTACAATGAATTTATAATTCATTCAATTCTGTTAACCATTTAGTTAAAATTGAATTTCTCACATTGGCCAGAATTTTACTTTTTGATTTAAAATTTGTATATCAACAGTGAAATCTGAAAATGTGGGTGGATTCAAAATACTACGACAACAAATATTTTCATACCTGCCTAAAGTATATATTATACATTTCAAATCGAATTATGATATATTTAAAGTACATACTGTACTGAAGTTGAAGTATACAAATATATCTTGGCGCATTATAATCTACAATACAACATTCTACGTAATTAGGGGTAGAATCTACCGACAGGAGAGGTTATTTTGGTGCTAACCATACAGATAGTTAATTCTACCTTCTGATGTGTAACTAACTATAAATAACTATCGAAAGAGGTGAAAACTATTCATATTGATAGTCAATATTACCTAACTTTAAATAACCAGTCGGTAATGGTTACCCTTAGCCATCGGATGATCAAATTTACTATACTAAAAAGTTAATCATAATAAAAGTAGCCTTCCAAATATTAAGTTACTCTCGCGGTTTTACCATTTCTCTCCATGTATACCCTGTTCGAATAGTGGAAAGCTAATCCAATGTTTTCTTAGCCCAACAATTAATATTTGGCTTGTCATACTCATTATTATACTGGACTGAAGTGAGTACCAGCCTTTTAAAAAATTTGGTTGAAGAGAAAATTTGAGGAATACAAATTTAGTTCGTCGCGGTTAGAATAATTTAAGGTGAGCGAACTACACAATCATCTTAGTGCAGATAAACTAAACAAATAATTCGTCCGTAAATTTCCAAATAGTCACATTGACAGATGTTGTCTGTGTTGCTAACTAAGTTATAGAAATGAATAAATAAATAAATGTCTTTAAAATATAATTAAATATCAATTATATTAAAATTAACTAAAAATGTATATGATGAGAATGAGTTTACGGCGGATCTTAACTGAAAAATATTCTTTCGTTGTAGACATTTAATTGGTTTCTTTTTCTAAACTGACAAAAACGATAAATAGGTGCTCTGTTTAATAGTTCATTTAGAATTTTCAATATTTCATAGATTAATTCAAAACAAAACAATTGAAAAATAAAAGGAAAAATGGAATAAAATAGGTATTCTTATTATTCATTTTTATGACTAAAGGAAAAATGGAATAAAATAGGTATTCTTATTATTCATATTTATGAGTACAATGTTTTTCGATTACTTTGACAGCAAACAACGAAAACGTTGTTAGAGTTAAAGAGTTAAATAATATACGGCTGTCTAAATGCAATTTTTTTGTTTTTTTTTTTTTTTTCAAGGTTGTTTCCTATTAAAAATACGCGAATATAAGTTGTGGCCATGACCAATAACTGATGAGTTTTGAGACACCAGAAGAAAAATATCAATTTCTTACTAGTTATTTTTTTTATTTATTTATTATTATTTATGTGTATAATGTTTTTAAAAAAAAATATTGGTCATTGTCATCAAATAATTTGTTGGTTTATTGATTTAGCGCAACGAAACATATATTACTATTAAATAAATGATATTATTCGAAATGAAAATGGAATAAATGTCATATCGTATCATGATTTTTTGTTGATCACATTTATTATTTATTTGGAATATAAGAACTCACTCTCAATTATTTATGGTTGACACAGAATTTGAATAATTACATTAATACATGAAAATAAAATAAAAAAAAACCAATAGAATTAAATCGAACTCTCATTTTCTATATTTCAAATGTCACATTAGTCAATTGCTAACAGAAGTCAATAATATATTCGTTGGTAATAACTTTTAAAATTCTAACATTTTCTATATCGTTTACAAACAAGGCTTTGATTGTCTCAATTCTGATCATATTTTATTCATTATTATTTATTTATTATTATGTAAGTTGTTATGAAACATACAATTAAACAAATATAATTATATAAATTCAATTTTCAAATAGCAACATTGTGAGAATTTTGATGCAATTTGAATTCAAGTTACAAAGGATATTAAAATAATTATATTGCTTATTAATGTTTCTAGTTAATTGTGGCTAGTTTTAATTTATTATTTAATTACTTTATGAGTCATCGTAAATACATTTTGAAATCATTTAAGAATTACACAAAATAAGATTAAAATGTACAGCTGCATATTCTGCAGTACCGTTTTGAGAAAAAGAAGGGAAACACATTTTTTTAATATATTTATTAGACTTTTAAAAATTTAAAATAGCTCTAAAAATGTCAATTTCCGTACGTGATTTTTATAGATTTTTCTTTGTAGTCAAAAATGGAAGATTTTTTTGAAACGTTCATTAAATTGCTCTGAAGACAGATGAATAAAGTCTAGGAGATACAAGATATTAATTATTTTACAATGGAAATTATAAAAGTCACAAGATTTTATATTGAGGCTCCGAAGTAACCTGTTGTCTTAGTGGCTTCTTCAATATTATACCCAGAGTAATGATTTTGCTGCAAACGTTTAGAATTTAGAACACATATTGCGGCATCAATATCAAATATCAAATATCAACCCACACTTCAATCATTTAATATACTTCCTTAGTTTCCAATAACAAACAGTTTTATTGTTCATAATCATATTTCCATTTATCTCTTTCGAAATTGTTCATATTAAATGTTATTATTGTATTTACACATTAAAAAAAAAAAAAAAAACATTTAGCATTTTGTAATGGTGGCGTTAACCCAATAATATTTCTTTTCTTTTTTTTACATCCATCCTTTATTATAATTTATGAACCAATTTCAATTATATTATGATTTTTGATGATGTTGAATGATGTCATTTATTATAATTATCATCGTTAATTTATTAGTAATTTTACTAAAAATATCAAATAAAATTCAGAAAATATATTTTACGTTTTGTGTGCGGGAGGATTTTTTATTTTTATAAATGTTTTGGTTTAATTGTTTATTTTTTGTTTTTTTGTATGATATTTTTCCAAATTTTAACAAAAACCATCTACACAAATAGAATATGGTACTCGATTATTTGTAATAATATTCTTTATATTTCTGTTTTAAAGTGTATTCGATTAAATTTGGCTCGTGTAAATTTTCTATAATACAATAAATAATCATGATGAAAATAATTGAGAGACGACAAAACGAAACTATATTTATTTTTTTCATTTGAAATACCTACAAACATACAAAAGGCACATGAGGTCTATCTCTATCAAACTCAACTCTATCAACTATGTTTTTTTTTTTTTTCCAATTACTAGGCTTGCTATTTGATTGTAAAAACTACAGATATTGCATAACCATTTTAAACGTGAATATATTTAGGTATATATGTATTTTATATATTTATAAATATACTTTTTGTTTACATAAAATGTAAAACGAAATAATATCATCAACGAACCAAGCAAAATGTATGCTGACATGTAATATAGAGGTAAATCTTACGCAATCGAAAAAATCCCTGATATAAACCATTACATGTTTTGTTGTGAATGTATTTGTGTTTTTTTTTTCACTTTATATCATTTTTTTTTTTTTTGGTTTTGTTTATAATATCATTTTTCACATTGCTAACTAAATTTTATAGTTGGATTACAACAAAAATTACAACATAACTTAATAGAAAATTGAATATTAGTTTTGTTGTTGTTGCGGTGATGTGCTTTTGCTGTATAAGCAAAATGACATCTGTGTTGTGCGTTTGTTAAGCACAATTTAATTTATACACTTTTCAATAATAATTTTCATCATAGTCGCTTTATTATACATAATATTGCTGAGAATTTTTCAATAATTTATTATTTGCTGATTTTGTTGTTAAATAAGAAAATAATATAATTAACGATATTGTTCTTTAAATGTTTCATGTAAAACTGTATTCAACTATTTATTTATAATTTCAGTACGAAATTATATAATTTTCTATATTTTATGCCATTTTCTTCGTAAGTATATATATTTCTTTTGCCTCTTCAATTACATTTAAGAAATGGTTTCCATAAAATTGTCTTTCGATCTTTTTCGTGGAACACTGTTGGTTACTTTAAAGTAATATAAATATTATTATTTGTTAGAAATTCCAATATATAAAAAGAACATTTACATAAAATATGAAATTAATTCAATTGAAATGCTGAAAGTTATTTAAAATTGCTCCAATTGTCGATTATTTCCATAATAAGTAAGCATTATTTTCTGAACATAATTCACTAATAAATTATTAATTCCTAGAATAGAATACTTTTTTAAAAATAAATTATTAATTAATTTAATTTATTTATTAAATTATTCACCGAATTTATTTAATTATTTTTCAAAATAACTAATGTTTATTTAATAATTAATTATTTTAATACAAAATATTTTTCATGAATGTCAAGAATATATTTTAATATTTTTATTTTTTTTTTTTCATTTACCTTTAGTGCATCTGGAACAAGTGCAGTTGCAATTGACAACAAGATCGAGCAAGCCATGGTGAGTTACAATTATTTATATATTTCGTTTTATTTTTTTTGTTTACAATTCTAATTAGGTATTAATTTAGTTCATTTTTCAAACATTGCCGTTCATAAAACTAATTTTCTTTTCCCAGAAATTCTTTTTTGAACAATCCGTTGATAATTATGTAATTAGATTTTTAAGCGGCGAACACTTCAAACTAATAAAAATTAAAACTACGTCAATAAAAATCTATATAAAAAAAATATATTTTTCAAAATTTTATTGTTTTCACTATAATTTTATTGGCTGACTGGCGCACATGCTCAAAGTCTCTTGGAATACTCATAGAATTCGTTTTATTTTAAAATCATTCACAAATATTTTGAAATGTTCATTCCGTGATAGACGAATGATATCAACTGTTTTAATTAAAGTATTTCGGATATGAAAATGCGCAAGCGGTTGCCAAAAAATACCTTTTTCTTTTTTCTTTTTTTTTTGTTTACATTCCATTCAACCAATATTTTCTAAATATTTAACAAAAAAACGTCTTGTATTTACTGTACACGATTTGCGATTAGCGATAATAATATTTACTTATTTGCTGGTGGTCGCTTCTCTCATGTGATTTTCTATGAATCTCTCTAAACGTCCATATTAAATTTACTTTCAGAAGATAATTAAGTCTTCTAAAATCTTGAAAGTAATTAATTGCATATTAAGATGTTTAATTTTCAAAAAAAAAAAAAAAAATTAGCCGTTTTTTTAATTAGCTTCTGTTTATTCGCTTAATGAATCTTTAATTAATTATTAATGTAATGACGTAAATAAAAAAAGAATATATAAATATTAATCTGAAGAAATACACGTCAGTTGCTTAATTGCTCACTTCAATGCAAATTCTAATTACTCATTAATATTACCGAAAAAAAAAAAAATTATTCAACATAATTGGAATTGGTCTGCTGCCACACTTTACCCGCGTGCCCAATTTAAGACCTATTCAAATATATTCATTGATGTTGTTTTTTTTTTTTTTTAAATATAAAGTATGTATGATTTCTGTTATTTAGAAAATAATTAGTATTGTGAAAAATTTTTGGGGGATCGACCTGTCGCATTTTAGATTTTATAAAAGATAATTTGTCAACTTTCTGTTTCCATGATAATTGCTCTTCATACTTTTCGGTTCGTAGGTTATTGGGAGGGTAAGAGTATCAACTTTCCGTCCAACTAATATTGAGATATATCCGGTCTATCTACATGATAATTGTCTTCGGCCCATGACTAAATTATTTATTTATGAATAGCTTTTCTACTCAAAGTCAATTAAACATTAGATTGATTGCAAAATTGACCTTTAATTTTATGTATATTAAAAAAAAAAAAATTATAGTGAACTTCTTGATATTTGTTATAAACAATGAAAGTTTATATAAATTGTTTTTTTTTCTTTTCAATATCCTTTATATATAAATTATTCACCACTCAAATAACATCACAGAGAATGACATAAATTGTCGTCAACCTTGAAAAATCAAATTTATTTTAATACTTTAAGCTCAAATACACAACACACACACACACACACACACACACACACACACACAGAGCATAATATATATGTTATGTTTTGCAAGTAATGCTGTCATGCCATTTTTTTAAATTTTCGTTACATTTTGATATAAATCTACTGTATTTTTTTTTTTTATAAAGCTTTTACATCGCTCTTCAGTAAACCTATACTCAAACATTTAATGTTTGAAATAAAAGAACAGAAAACACGCAACCCGCCCTGGCTATAGTTGGTTGAGATTACAATTTCTTTTTGTTTGACCAAACCAAATTTGTGCAAAAATCGATAAGCACGCAGCAAATACAATATATACAAAGAAAAACGGTATCAACCTTTTACTTTTTTCTTCTTTTTTGTCGACAAAAAGTAAATATTTCTCTTTGTCGTAATAAAATATTAATGATTAAATAAGTTAAGATTTATTATGCATTTAGTAGACTTTTTTTTACAAAACTTTTTGTTCAAATACTTACTGAAATAATGTTTCCAATTGAATTATCAACTCTATCACAAACATAACAATAGTAAATATTTATACTTATCATCCAATGTACACACATTAAATGATTAAAATTATACCTAGTAATTCGTTCTAATTCGCTTAATTGAAATTGAAACCATTGCAATCAAATACAATAAATCTCATTCAATTTGAGTTCAATAAAATACAATTCCAATTCTAAAAACTCATTTTCCTTTTACATAATCAACAATAATTATGGAGAAAAAAAATATATGCATTATTGCACTTCCCGTTCTCTTGAAACATTTCCCATGGCTTAGAACAAGTCTGTATCTGGTTTTGTACATCGCTCAGTCACCTTTTTTTTTCTTCTTTTAAATAGAGTAAAACCGCATTGTAAGTACCAGTTTGCATTACAGAACATTTGTTACAATGATTCGCTTTCTTTGAATATTGCATTTACACACAATGCGTTTCTTCTTTAAGTAAAACAGGATGCAATTTAGTTAGTTGTGAATCATTTAATAAACTCGACTACAATACTATTTTTTTTTCTTCTCTCATTCTTCTCATCTTTTATGTACATCATGGTCTCTAAATTATATCAAAACACCTCATTGCATCATCATCAATTACAATTGTGCAAAAAAAAAAAAAACTAGTACATTTTTCTATAATCGTATAATGACCTGTTTTCAATTTATAAAACTGGCACTCATCGTTTATTCGTTATATAAAACTAATTATTATAGAATAACAAGTAGGTGTTCTTGTGTGATGATGAATCTTCTGAGCAGCGCGCGATTTTAAAATACACGTTCTGTGTATCTTGATGTTTGTTTTGCCATGTGTTGCATCATTAATAATTGTAAGGTTTTTCATTAGCTAATATTATGCTAAATTTAAAAATTAATCAAAATATTTAGTTTTTTTTCTTAAAAGAAAAACCATGGCTCAAATGCAAAATAACAGAATTGTTGAAAGTCCTTCATGTGGTGGCAGTTTTACAATTTTTTTTTTCTATAACCCTCAAAACAAATCACATTAATTTCAATGTACTTTTATTTCACTTCCTCAAACGATACCATCTTTTTACCCTGAGACTGTGATGTTATCGATTGAATTTCATTGCACCACTCCAATCACTTTACAATTTGCTATTTAAAAATAATATATATATATATAATAATGGCATGCATCATGCAATCCATAATCCAAACAAGAACCTAAACATTTCTATTTCCTTGAACATATGTTCAATATTCAAAGTTCTACATAAATCGCCTCGTACATCAAACTACCCACCCCTCACTATATGGAGAAAATTTTCCATTTTGACAATGTTTTTGTTCATTTCATTCATTCATTCATAAAACGTAAACTTGTGTTCTATTGGATCTTCAACACTGACTCACTTGTAATTCGAATTTCTATTGTTTGCATTTTTTTTCAAATTGTTTTATTCAAATTTATGATTTATATGAAAAATGTATACATACTTTTTTCTTTTTCATAATTTATTATGAAAATGCATGCGAAACAATGGTCGTACAATTGCGCATAGACACGAAATACGAAATGCGATATTGTTACGAAAAAAATTAAATAAAAATAAATAAATAAATATATTGCGAACATAATTAAATATAGATTTTGTTTCAGTATCAATTCTGGTATGTATGATTTGTTGGCTCGGCAAATTCTATCTATAGAATCAAAATAACAATACACCATAATTTGAAATATAATCATGAAAATGACCTCTGAAATTGTATTTCGAACTTTTTTATTTTTAAAATTGAAAAATTGTAATTAAATTATAGTTACCGTCGTTAAGGATATCTGCGTCATAATTCATCCATTATTTAAATAATGCGATAATACATATTTAAACTCTGATATCAAATTGAAAAGAAATGCTAAATATAGACTAAATATATCCATTTCTTACTTAATGTTCATCATATATATATATATATATTATCGACCAAATGCGATCAATAAATACTTTTTAATGAGCATAATTTGACGATAATATTCGATTGATGATAGATTTATTTTGTCGTTTATTAAATGGCTTTCAGTAAACTGTGCCA
This sequence comes from Catotricha subobsoleta, assembly GCA_011634745.2. Taxonomy (NCBI): domain Eukaryota; kingdom Metazoa; phylum Arthropoda; class Insecta; order Diptera; family Cecidomyiidae; genus Catotricha; species Catotricha subobsoleta. The sequence continues at coordinate 33,284 of JAABKK020058804.1, forward strand.
AATATTTTTGTTTGTCTTCTTCATTATTCTTTTGTTTTGTTTTGTTTTGTTTTGGCTATATTTAACATTACTGAGAATTATACAATATAATATAAAACAAAAACAAAAATCTTGTTTTTCTTTATTAAAATATTTACTATATTAAATGATGAATGAAAAAAACTATTGGGAAATAATGTTTGGTGAGATCTTGTGCTATTTATATATGTATATTGTATATCAATATAATATGAACTTCAACAAAACGAAATGGTCATTTTGATGTCAATCTCTTTCTAAATATCCATTCGCATGACAGTGTCTTTTAATAATCTAGCATGAACCGATAATAAACATACATCAATTTGTGATATGCGGATATTGTCCGGTAGATTTTATGTAGTTTATCCTATACACAAATATCTATAATTGCAATATATATCTCTATTCTCAATTTCAGTTCATAAATTTTATTGAGTTAAATGTTGGTTGTACTTGTTGCTATTTATCTATGAGAAATGAATAAGTTGTTTATAAATGTATTAATATTATTTTGTTTTTGTTTTTGTTTTTTAATGCGGTGCCGGTAAAATGCCAGACAAGCAACACAATATTATAAATATGTACATATATAATATGTTTGTTGGATCAGAATTTAAAAACAACACAAACTAAATAGACACATTCATACAGATGCCACATTTACAGTTATTTCAGAGCATTTTATAAATGTAGTTTATAGATTTATAAAAAAAAAAAAAAGAAGCACTGATCGAACTATGAGATGAGATTAGAGAGAATATAAATTTAATGAAGTACAAACACACGCAACCTATGATTACAATTTTCTTGAATTTGTCAAGGAAACTTGTTTTTAATAAATGGCCGCAAGTGTTCAAAGCAAGTACACCACAACAGATTATTTATAAAATAAAATAGTTTTTTTTTTTTTTTTTTTAAATATTGTTGATCATTTTAACATATATAATAAAGCATTTTAACATATAATAAAGATGACGTGCTGAATATCCGCCGATTGGCCTAATTTAAATTGACGTGTCTGTAAATTTTATGAATAAAATGAATAAATAAAAACACATTGAATTCTTATTGAAATATTTTTTTTTTCTTTCTGAGATAAAAGGAACAATACAAACTTTGATATAATATTTTAATGAAATCCGTCAAATCAACATATTTCGATTTTAAGTCGATAGTCGATATTACAAAATGAAATGTGTCTCATAATATAATATTTAATAAAAACTTATAAAAATAATTGAATAAGTTATGGACGTCACGTGCTGTACGCAAGTAACCTTTATACAATATGAATTTATTTATTGTTGCAATTTTTCTAATATATTTTGTACTATATAATAAAAAAAAAAAAAATGATGACGTCAGGTCAGCAACAAGAATTCATAGGTTTTTTTACTTCATTTTTGAAAAAAATGAGATATTTTTTTTATTATTATTAATAAATATCTATGTCTCAGTTCAAACTAAAATAAAAACTTACCTTTGTTATTTGAAACGATTGAAATATAAATAACCATGAGACTGTGAGATTATTATTATAAATGAGCATCATTAATTGAATTCTGAGAATTCCAATAAAGTTAGTTGTAATTTAGAAAAAAAAAATGATTGTTACAATGACGTTACATTTTGAGAAGGAAGTAAACTTTACTGCAATTTCCATGTAAAAATACTTTTTAGTTAAGTTAAGCAAAGTTAAAAGTTCTTAGAGTCACTCACACCTATAAGTTAATATTAATTTTGTAGTTTTGCGAAGAATCCCGTGAGTCATACGAATATCAAATAATTTGAATGAAATAGAAAGAAATTAAAAAAATATTTTTGATAATTTTGCAGGAACCCAGTATTTTTAGTACCTATCTGGGCAATAGCTTTACCTGTACAAGTATAATTATGATTTATTTATGGTGTGTACTGAACAATATAGGGGTATTTAATTTTAGAATGTTAGGGATGGTAGAGAGTGATACGCCAATGCAATAACATGTAGCTCCATAATACGAAAGGAATACCCGTAATGATAGTAGGGATAGAATTGTTAGTTAAATTCATTAGGCAGTTTGGGCAAAATGACGTGAACGTAAGAATTGGTGTGAAAAATGACGTGAGAGTTAAAATTGCATAC
>JAABKK020058815.1:0-35427 GCA_011634745.2 Catotricha subobsoleta
CTTACGTTAAATGGGCGGAGTTTCAAAATAACGTCACACCGAAAATAACTCACGTCGTTTTGCCCAAACTGCCTAATGACTAACATTTTAGTTGAAGAAATTTTAGTTGTTGTCTTTTAGTTTGTAAGATACGAGTATTTCTGTTTAAGTGTATAATACAAAAAATTGCATACAATTTTATTGTTGTTGTTGGTATTACGCGCTTAAACAGAACAGAAATGATTTAACTTATTTTTTGAAATATCTTCGATTAAATGTGTAAAGTTAAGCGTCCAGAAACTTACGTGGGATAGGAATATATAACGCAGAAAGTAATTAAAACCAATTTTCGGAGACGATTTTCACCTTATTTCTTATTTTTAAATGGAAAAATTGTCATATGGGGCTATGAAATGATTCGTAATCTTATTTCAGAAAGTTCCATTTTGACTTCTCTAAAATTATTTACCGTACCTATTATAAAAATCATCACAATTACAATACTTTCTTGGGGTTCAGATAGCAAAAAATAGAAAGAAAAAAAAAACAGAATTTATTTGAATGAGCAATTTTAAGTGGTAATTCACAATCAAATGGTAGGCTATAACCCTATAACATAAGAAGAGTTAAGGGTGGGCTTCAGATCAAAATTAAAATCTGTATGTCATACAAGTTGGGTCGTTGGCTTGTAAAGCTCTCAGATATATATAAGCAAACTACAAGCGCAGAGAACGTAATGATAATGGAATTGTATGATGATGTCAAACAACAAGTATTTTTTCTTCTTCTCTTTAATTTGTATTCCCATCATATTCGGTACATATTAGCAGGCAGGCAATACAGCTTTACCTTACCCTTCGACCCAATATTATATTCAAAATATATATACAGATACACGATACACGGTAACAGTGAAAGTGTTTTCGGTATTATTGAATTTCATGCACTTCGAATACAATTACTTGACACATTTTTTTTTCGAGTTATTCAATTTTCTGAGTTTATTTTACATTCGATATATACCTACCTACAAAATATTATATATCGTTCGCTACTTCCCTAAAATCAATCTTTAAATTAATGCAAATATTGTAATTCAATTTTCATAAATCGTCTACAATATTTTCATTTAGTCTCAACTCAAGTGTTTATTTCGAACTCATATAAATTTATTATTATTTTTTCCGTAATGCAATGAATAAGTTTTTACAAAATTGTATTTTCATGATTTCACAAGAGTTTACATTATTAATTTTGATTAAATAATATTATATTATGTTAAATAAAATGAGGTTTTAGTTTATGAATGATTTTTTTTATTTTAGAAGTTAATACTTGAATTTGTTTACAGTGCTGGCAGGATGTTATTGTACATATATTTTGTTCTCTTTATATTTAGTTTATTTTAGTTTTTAATTGTTAGTTATTTTGTTTGCAGCCAAAGTAAAAAATTATTCATGCGATCAATAATGGAATTCACCTGAGGTACTTATGGCACATAATAATACTTATATGAAGTGGGAAAATTAGTTTAGGTTAAGGTATGAGTAAGTACAGTGTTATAAGTTATAACCAGTGTTAGCACAACCTTACCTTTAAAATCAAATTAACTAAATTATTGATGCACCGAGCTCACATAAAAATAACTATTTCCGCATAGTATGACAGACAAGTCGACTTGATATTGTGTAGCTGTTGCCGGTAAATGAACCAATCATTAATCTTAATATTACATCCTCTTGTACCTCTTGAGTCATATATAACCGTGTGTTAATATTGTATTGAAAATGTTCGGTTTATACAACAATAAATCGTTTTACATGATGCACGTGCTAGCAATGCATTTTAAATTTGACAACGTAGTTCATCACGTATGCTTATTAATGCTTGATAAATGGTAAATGAAAAAAAGGGATTCTCACACATTTTTGTTTTTTTTTTATTTTATTTTTGAAAAAGAACTTGGAAATTATTGAAAATATTAATTTTTTTTTGTTATATAGCAGGGGTATTTTATCGAAATCAGTGATTTCAAGCATACTAAAGATTTTAGTCGGTTTTGATTAGCAATATCAAATCAATGTTAATTTAACTTTCTTTTTTCTCTAAATAAATTTAGAGAAATTAATTGATTTTGTTTAGCAATTATATTTCTAAGAACTTATGATTTTTATATAGATATTTGCAGGTTCATAATATTTATGTTGCCATGAAAAATCCCCAAATATCTATTTCTAGAATACAAATCATGGACTCGTCATACCCTTTCAATTACCAAGGTTCGCTTTTAATTTATTTTTCAGTGTTCGGTTATCGCTCAATTTTCTTATATAGGTTTGTAAAATTACTAATTGCTAGACAGTTAAAATCTTATGTTTTTATTGAGAAAGAGCTGAGTATTGATACCAAATTAACTATACCTCAACAGGCAACAGTTATGTATGATAGTTCAATTGGGTTCTGCGTTCTGAATATGGCTATGTTCTGTGGCGAGGTGCTATAACACCCAAATGCGAAAGAATGTGTAATAGCTTCTAAACGAAGGGTCCCATACAAAATTTATCCATGACGGACTCCCACTTATTTTCGGAGACGCATCCAACGGTATTCCCATTTACCCCCTCCGACACCCCCACAAAAAGTTTTAGTGTACAATTTTGACAAAGAGATAATTTACACTAGAGGTGGTCTAAAGAGGAGCCCTAGCGGGGGAACTGGGGTACCATTGGATGCGTCTCCAAAAATAAATGGAGGTCTGCCATGGGCAAATTTCGTATGGGACCCTTCGTTTAGAAGTTATTACACATTGTTTCGCATTTGGGTGTTATCGCCCTCCACCATATAGACAGTGTTGTAACTGGCTATATAGCCGATTCGAGCTTAGCTCGATGTGGTCGGTTTAAAAAAAATATATGTATATATTTTTGGATGCAAATAGTATTCTTTTCAAGTTTTCGATAATACGATTTGCATACAGCGCGGTTTTATTTGCGGACTATTTTTGTGAAATAGTATCTTCTTCTTAATTTTTCATCTTTTTTAAATGTAAATAGTATCTTTTTTTAAACATGAAAGTTGCCTCATTTTTAGAAACACAATAATTTTTGGAAGGAAATTGTGGTTGACATTTTTAATTTATGCTCGAAAAATAGGTGGCCGGTAACTTCGAACCAGTATACCACTGGACATAGAGGAAGATTTATAAATTCAGTTAAAGATGATTTGGTTTTGAGAAATTAGAGTAATTAGATGATAGAGTTCTAGAGTTCTATGGAATGTGCAGGAATGGGAGGCGGTTGGGGGACCTTACGCCGAATGGCATTAAAATGTCGTTAAAGTATGATGATGATGATGATGATGATGATAATGATGATGATTTGATTCTACATACGTTTTTATTTTAAATCTTTAGCGTTCGATTCGGTTCAGATCCCTGATACGAATACATTTATATTCATATATAGTTTCATAAGCGCTTAAGAGACACTCTAAAGAAAATAATAATAACATAATTATGATATTTATGATACGATGATATGACATATTATTAATATTTATCATATTTTATTTTCCTTTCCTTTTTTTTCTTGTTTAAATAAATAAAGGGATGATATTTTATGATCGTATATTTATAATATTTAATAAAAGAAGGGGGTTGCCGTCGCCGCTTGTACAAGATTGATATTACAATAATAATGTTGTATACATTTATTATTGCTTTATAAATAATTGTATTGTATCGTATTTGTATTATGGGCGACGAACGACAGCGCAACTATCATCATCGCAATCACATCGACCGTATGCACTGTCAAGTTGACAAAAAATAATAAATAAATAAATAAACAAAACAAACACATTATTTTACTGTTCTTGTAACTCTATGACTTTGTATATACTAGCACTGAACATAGCATACTCTATTTAAATCACATAAATAATAATAAATATTATTATTAATATATTTTTGTTTTACTTTGGCGATAAATATATATTTTTTTTTTATTTTCATTTATTGTATGTTAGCAAGTATTGTTTATACTGCATATGAATCGAGATATGATAAATTATGATGGCTTTATATGCCACGTTACAAATATCTATATATATGTACCAATTCAAACTCACAATATAAGGTTAGGAGGTTCTAGAACATAATAAATATTTATGATACAATTAGATGATGACTTCATTATGATTACGATAAATATATGATATAAGAGAATGATGATTGAACGTCGCTTGACGACATTAACCTTTCTTTTTTTTTTTTAAAAAAAAAGAAAAAGGGTTTTAATAGTTTTGTTTTATTACATACACGATTTGCGTCGTAAATACCACCTTTTTATGTTAATTTTTTAAGTGAAATATCGGGGGGCTTAAAACAATTTATATACAACGCACGTACGAACAGTTCATCTCTGATGACAATTCGACTTTTGTCAAGAGATACGCCAAGAGACTATATATAAGATGTAACCAATTTCTGAAATTTAATTATATCCTAAAAAAAGCTAATGTAGATCGATTTAAGATAAACTAATTCCGCAATACGAAAATGAAGATGATATAGCATTAGCAGTTACATATGTTTAGTAACATTTTCTAACATAAACGATCAATATTATCGAAGTACAATTGAGCTGAGCATCATGACTACAATTTTGTTTTTATTTATTTATTGTGTCTTATATTGATAGCATATGGCCATCAATGTGAATGTATCGAAATTGTTAATAAGTAAAATATTATAATACTAGCAGACTACCGTCTATTCCAATACGTTATGTAGTGTCTTAGGAATTCAGAAAATAGAATTTTATTCACAAAGTTAACCAAGCTAATATTTCAATAAGCAACAACAGCCACATTGTATCTGCCAAACCAAAATCAAAATCCATAAAAGAAAAATATACAAAAAAAAATAAAAAAAATTAGATATTAAAAATGTATTGTCCGGATTTATATAATATTTATAAAACGCGCGCCAAAAGAAAAATGTAAGTATCAAAATTCCTTTTTCTCAGTATTGCTGAATGTTGATATTTTTCAATGGTTTTATTTGAAATATGAAAAGCATGATGAAAAAAAAAGAAAAAAAAAAAAAGAAAGAAGATTATAGATATTTATATTGAGCTCTGATTATAACATCGAATCATAACCTATAAATATTATAAGAATAGAAATAAATGTATATCCATATTTACGGTATATATATATAGTATAGAGGGTACTTAGACTTATGTACTTAGGTTTACGATGTGATGTGTTGAAAAATTTATAAGTGCCAAAGTATTGCTTAAAGCAAAATTTCTTTCTTTTACATTTTGAAAAAGATTAAAGGCATCGAATTTGGGTTTGTTGTTGTGCTTGTGTGTGCGGCACACAAAATTTTATTCAATAAAATTATTTTAAACCTATGATACAATGTATCATTTTGATACATACTATAAAGTTAATGAGCAATCGTCAGTTATGCCTACGTTCTGATTGGCTAATTAAGACGTTTTAAATCATCATTATTTATCTAGTGTATCGAAGGTATAAATACTTGCAATAAAATCTATAAAAAGATTTTTAGGAATAGTTTATGCTTATAAATTTAATTGAAATGTTATAGTATATTTACTCTAAATGGCTTGCTTATGCTTTAATTGTGAGGGAAAACGAAAACTCTTGTTTTTATCACATGGAAGAAGATGTCGAATAACCAAAATATAGAATTGAAACAATTACATACAGAAAGGTACTGTACCTATGTATAATATATGCATATAGCATATTATAAGTAATGCTTTACCCCTTTCCTTCATATTAAGATAAATTAGACATGTAGAAAATGTTTTGGAATTTATCATAAACTCAAGAAACATAACTATAAAAGACAGACGGAAAATAGTTTATTTTATTAATCTTTTAAATTTTTAAACTTAATATGTATTTGAATATTTGAGAACTACATATTCGCAAAATTAAACAAATCAAACAAACCAAGCAAATTTTTTAATTGATTTATCATTTGATAGCTGATATTGGATATCTGACATGTTACTTAGGGAGGTTCATGTTTTTTTTAATTTGGCCATGAAAAATCACTAAGGCCAATCGAAAATCTCATTTTCTGGTAAAAAATATGATATTTCGTATTACATATCATTTCATAAAAATGGAATTTGACAAATTTGTAAAATTGTAGCCTACAATTCTACATAAACGTCAGTCAAATTTGTAGCTACAATTTTACAAACTTGTCAAATTGTCATTTATATGAAACGACGTGTAATACGAAATGTCATATTTTTAGCTTGTAAACGTTTGACAAACTTATAAAATTGTCATTGTAGAATTGTAAGTTTTATGAAATAGACCCCAGATACCTCTGTAAATCTAGCAAATGCCAAAAATTTTGCAAAGAGTTGAAGTCTTTACGACATTTTGTAAGCATATTTATAATTGCGTAATTGTTAATGTGTTTATTCTCGCCAGTTTCAAATGAAAATCAAAACGTTTTTACCAACATCGTTTATAAGTCTGCATTGGTTGAATGTTTATAATATTTTAATTAACTAAAGATGTTCCACTAACTATATATAATAGATAATACATAATAGATAATAATAATAATAATAATTTTATTTTTCTCTTTCTTTTATGTGTACCGCTAAATGCATTTTTGATGAAAATAATGGCAATGAATAAAATACCTTTATGTCACATCTACCCCAAACTCTACATCGGCTGATCAAATCCGACAAAATAACAAAAACTATACACCCACCACTAATTTCACATGTAAAACCAAAACAAAATATGAAACATAAATACAAAAAACAAAAAAAAAATATATATATATAAATGTTGTGGAAAAAGTAGATCGAATAATGCATGGACACGCAACATCAGTAAGCCAAAGTGCATTATTTGGATGTTCGTCAGCTGGTCATAGTGGCATTAATCAATTGGGTGGTGTTTATGTTAATGGGCGTCCATTGCCTGATTCAACACGACAAAAAATTGTTGAATTAGCACATTCGGGAGCTCGACCATGTGATATATCCCGCATTCTTCAGGTTTCAAATGGATGTGTTAGTAAAATTTTGGGAAGGTAAGAACATAATTTTTACAATTATTTAAAAATATTGTGAATATGTGAATAACATAAATATAAATCATATAATTTTCAGGTATTATGAAACAGGCTCAATAAAACCACGTGCAATTGGTGGTTCAAAGCCCCGTGTGGCAACAACACCGGTTGTACAAAAAATTGCTGATTACAAACGTGAATGCCCTAGTATATTTGCATGGGAAATACGCGATCGATTATTATCAGAAGCGGTATGCAATAGTGATAATATACCAAGTGTAAGTACCTTACTAAATAACATTTAATTATAATTTTTATCATAATTGATCGATTTATCAAAATTATAATCTGCGTCTTTGAGCAACGATTCAGAGTTACTTTATAATAAAAGTTTGGGGTAAATTGTGCGTCAAAGAACAAAAAAACGTTGACATAAAAATATACTCAAAACTTACCCTAAACTTACTACAAAGTAACTAACTCTAAATTATTGCCCGAAGACGCCTAATGTAAATTAATTTTTAATTCATATACTCTCTTATTTAACTTTGTTATGCGTGTACTCATTCATATTAATAATAGTTACAAAAAAAATATATTTATTTATATACTTTTGGAGATTATGTAATTGACGTTTAAAATTTTGTAAATTTAAATTGGAATGTTTGTGAATTGGGGGACTTGAATTATGTGGGTGGTGATACGTATTCGTCCAACCTAAATGAGCATTTTTATAGAAGAAAAAAAATGTAACCAAGAAATTTCGGCGCCGTTAATTTTAAATTCTCATCATAATGATTCTGTGTGTTAAGTACCATATCTTAACTAAATTGCAGCAATATCGATTTTTCATTTTTAATTTGAATAGAAACAAATACATAGCATATGTACTACATAACGCCAACCAGTTACACCATATAAACTATTCATTTTGTAAAAATCTAAAAAAGAAAATGAAAAATATGAAAACTCTGTGCGCTTAAAAGGATTTATAATTTAATTTTTTTTTTTTTTCATCCCATCCTGTTGTACCTTTGCTTTCGTATTTGTATACATCGTTTTATTTATATACAAAAACTTCTCAACGAATTGTACGTATCGCATATATTAAGAGTTAACGTAACGTAGCATCCATAGGTATTAAGTAGCTCCAAACATTTTATACATAAAAATACACGAAACGCAACGTATGATAAATAAGGAGGTGTGTTCAATCATGCGCACCAATGAATTAACGCGCGCAATATGCCATTTCTATTACATAATATAGTATAGTAATATAGTATTATGTATATATAAAATATAAATATTGTTGTGTTGTGCCGTGCTACGAAGTATAGAAGAAGTTGATATTATTTATATACAATAATATGTAGGTATACAACAATACATTGAAAATATATATATTATATATACACGGTAGCGAAGATAACAAGACATATGAATGCATAACGTTGATGTTTGTATTTTCAGTTTTTTTTTTTTTTTTTTTTCATCTTAAAAATATTGTTTTACGACATTTTCTTTTAATATAAATATAAAATATAAATACAATAATACTATAATAATATATATATATATATAAATCAGTATATATCGGGAGGCATTATGAATTGTTATTTTATTCATCAAATCGAATTATTTAAAGTATAGTGGAATTTTAAATTACTATGTATTTATGTATGGATGGAAGTATATGGATTTAAAGCCACTAATTTATTATTTACATAAAAATTATTAATTCTAACATTTTCATTATCAATAAAACGAACTTTCAAAATGGAATTATTATTAATTCATCATTTTTATTTATTTAAAAACTATCTATTATTATAAGCAAAACTTTATAACAATATATTCATTAATTTATTACTTATAATGTGTCGAATTTCGTTTAATTAATTCGAATTACCAATCAAAATAACGAAAGATTTATTTATTACTACGTATATTTTTAATAATGAACCAATTTGTGATAAAACGAAACATAATTTTGTAGTCGTTTATTGAGAAAATATACTACTCTGTTTTCTGTTCTCTGTTCTTGATGGCTATAGTTAGATTAACTTTCGGGACGCGTTCAGAAACTAAAATATGGTAAAAATTATTCGTTCGCAAATCACCAAACAAGTTTTAGTAAAATTTTGTAAACAATAACTTTATAGCGTTTAACTATGCTTTAATTTCTGAAGACGCATACTTGTCAACAAATATCATGATCATCATTACCGAAGAGCACTAAAATTCAAGATAGTATAAGCCCCCTTAAGGTTTTATAAATATTTACCGATTTTACTTTATCTTAGTTCCTGAACGCATCCCATATGGTTTAAAATCGTTGAAGCCATCAAAATATATAGAGTTTTTCACATTTTTATTAATAAATTACTCCCATTGCAAGAGAAATGCCGTATTCTTTGATATTTCTGAAAGTAATAGACCTAATCTCAGATTTAAAAATTTCAGAGCATCTTATGTTATACGAATAATTTTTTTATTTTGATGTTCGAAAGGTATAAAGCGTCTGAGAAAAAAAAGTTGCGATAATTCAAGAAAACGTTTAAAAATAAGTCCGTCCGTTTAAATATTCCCAAATTTTGACACTGAAATTCTTTTCTACTCTAAAACCAAAAACCAAATATGGTCTATTCCAAGTTTCTAGCCACAACGGTTTCTATCTCAGAACTTACCATTTTAATATGGGCCCATTTTGTAGAATAGTTTCTGACAAAAATAGGTCTAACGTCCGCAGTTTTACAGGTAAAAATTAAAAAAAGAAAAGAAAGAGGAATAAAAGTAACATTGATTGGATCAAGTTGTTTCTTTAATATTATTTTGTTTGTTAAAAATTTCTGTTTATTTTTCAACTAATTAATTAAAATAATTTCTTAATCAAAAAAAAGGAAAAACAGAAAAGTAATAACAAAACAAATGCCGTTCCATATATATGCAAATATGAATAGAAGATATATTTTACAAGAAAGTATAATATACTTTTTGTTATATGTATTATGTATTATTATTTTTTTTTTGTCTTATTGCTTATCAATGGTACATATTTTCATTTCTATTATATAGGTATGAAAAAGAAATATTGTTACGTAAATCGCAAAAAGGTTTATTTTATCTTAATTTTCTTTTTCCATTTTTTTTTTTTTTTATGAATTTTATGTAAATTAATAAATGCAAATGTACATAAATATGCTTACTACTACCGACATTAAAAAAAAAGAGAAAAAAGTAATAAATAAATAAAAAAATGAATTACAATTGACTGTCATTTTCTTGTTGTAATACAGCATCCCATCATATAAGGAAGGTATATGTATAATGTATATATAGAAATAAGGCACCATACAAATACCAAAATGTTCAGGTATAGAGGTAGATGATACATAGGGAGCAGCAGAACCAAAAAACTACAACAACAAAATTTATAAAATATTTGACTATAATAGCTAGAGATAGATACCAAACAGTGAGTCAGTCCTACATACCTTCTACATTTCTATAACAAAACGAGGAAAATACTGTGAAAAGCGAAAATAAATGTTCATTGTTGCGTAAATTTTCATCTCATTTCAATTGTGGGTGCGATGTGAAAATTCTTCTATATACTTACCAATAATAATAAACGTACCTAACAATCTCTATCAACCTACAAGCCTACCTAAACACCCCATCATACACAATCATGCGAAACAGCAGCAGCAGCAGCAGCAGATGAGCAGGAATACGGATAAAATATAATGCGAAGGAATGAGATTTGAATGGAATGAGGAGATGTGGTATAAAGAATGTGTATTAAACACACAACGAGAAATGATGTTTCGGGCTGTCTCTGTTTCATACTTTCAAATAATAATAATAATAATAATAATATATTTTCCACATTGAACGGTTTATTTGTATTTATATTGTGAACGCACTAACTGTAGCCTAACCTAGCCTATAGTCTGATAGCTACCACACGCAGCATATTGAGAAACATCAGCTCCCCTATATTTCTCCCCTTTTTTTTTTCTATATACTTTTTCTGTATTCTTTTTCCTCATTTTCTTCTCATAAAACCCAAACGCAGAGCTTTATAGAGTTTGGGTATATAGAAATCCGAAAATTCAATGTGTAATGTACGTTTTTATGTTGTATGTTGTAAATATAAAATATATTTATTTCTATTCTAATATGCTTCATAAACAATTTATTGTCGAAGAGGTAAAAATATACATATATGTATGTATATTGTATATATATGTAAGAAAGAAGCGAAGAAGATTCATTTAATGTTTGAAACGTGAAGCCAACATTCTATTCAATTTCTGGTTTTAATTGATGTTTGTTTATAAATATTGTCGCGATTATGTGATCTAAATGCCGAATTGCCTTTTAAGATGTTCCATAAATAATTCACTGAAAATTATTATCGAACTGGACAGTTTCTAAATCCATTTATGGTTACAATAAAAAAAAAAAAAAAAATCTCATCGACAAGCGCACAATTTCCAAATACATAGTTTGTGTAATCCCAGATTTTGATTTTAAATAAAAAAAATTTGAACAATCCGACAAGAACTTACCATTTACTAAATACCCAAAAAAAAACAATTATGATTTGTAAATTATATTTCAATAGACCACATTTCTTGTATTCAGATTAGATTTAGATTTAAATTTAGCATTCTATTCATTTCATGGTTTGTTATTTAAACAATAATATTATGGCGTCCACTTCATCTTTATTGCAGTATGCGCCGTTCAATAAACAAATATGTAAAAAAAAAAAAAAAAATAAGAAGCAGAAGATATTCTTGTTTTGATTTTGCTAAGATACCTATGCTATGGCATGTTAAACCTTAACTAGAATGAAAGTATACATTACAAACAAAAGACACCTACTTCTTAAACAACAACAACAACAAAACGAAGAAATAAGAAAACAAAACAAAAAATATCAATCTTAATATTTATTATTATTATTATTATTATTATATATACATATTTTTTTTTTTAAATCGGCTTAAATCTATATCTCTCTCAAAATCTGTATAGATAGTCATATAATGCGTATATTGTTAGCTCCCATACCAGAAAACTGATATCGGTATTACTTATATGGCTGGATATACGAAATATAAATATACAATCAACATAATAAGAAAAAAGTAGTTAAGTATCTACCTAACTACCTATTCATATAATAATAGAACGGAGAATATGTGTGTAGGTATTATAATAATGGAATTCCATAACAAGAATATATTTAGTTATAAACAACTCGAAGAAAATATATGATGAATAAAGAAGTAGAAAGATATTTTCTAAAGTAGCATAACATTGTAGTTACCGCAAATTACTGTTTTTAATTTTACACACTAAAGAGTATTATTATTTATTTAAAAATTAACAGAAAATGTTTTTTGTTTTGTTTTGTTTTGTTTTGTCTTTTTTTTTTTTTTTTTGGTTGTTTATTTTGTTTATTATATTTTGCTAATAACAATTATTTGCTTATTTGACTACGAATAGTGATTACATTATTGTTCAAATATAAACAATTTATTTCGAAAATTAAGTTTTTATTTGAAAATATAAGTTTTTCGTTTACAATTTTCTATTAACCAACCGTTCAATAAAATTAATTTATTTATTTTTTGATATCTCTTGTATTTCTGTTACATATTTAATTTAATACGATTGTGATGTTGTATTGCTTGAATTTATATTTAATTATCGAAGAAATTTTTAAATAGAGAACTCGTATAATAAAATAATTTATTTGTTTTTTTTTTTTCTTAGAAAAACAGCTTACGGTTGTCTTTTGAATACATTTCTGAATTTGCAAATAGTTCCAATATTTTATATCTCAAAAATGTTAGAACAATGTTTTACGAATTAATATTTATTTTTCTGCGGATGTAATGCTTTCACCATCATATTAGTACAATATCACAGCCATATTAATTTATAGTGACCAGGGCATGTTTTAACGTGCAGTTCCGTCCAAAAGGTGTAGTTCCAAGAGCCAAAATGCAGCTCCAAATCTACTTTTATGCAGTTCCAAAAATTATTGAAAAATTATTGAAAACAATAGTTTAATTTGCTTTGCGAGTTGACTGATAGATGTCATTGCTTTGCTTCACCCTAAAAGATGTTATTTGCACTTTAAGCAATATATTAAATATGAATATAAAACGAATTTGAATTTAAAAAGCCTACAGTTTTTATTCAACAATCAGTTGATCTTTCCACTCATTCCACAAAGACAAACAGGCTTCTCCAAATATAACATTTTTTATTTTCGTAGACATTTTAGCAACAAATCTTCAAAAATTTTCGCCTCCGGCGGTTGGAAGCTTCACCCCATCCCCCTCTCTTTCAACTGGTGCAGTTCCAAATTTTCCTTAAATCGGGCCGTGATTTATAAAATAAATGTTTAATAGTAAATAAATTAAGCACATCCTTATCAGTTTCGCATCACAATGATATGTCATTTTTTTTTATTTTAAATATTTATCAACTTTGGCGATATTGTATTAAAGGCAATCACTTGACTGATTTCTCTATATAACCATAGTTGAGCTACACCGCGACCGAAGTCGCAATAACGGTTATCCTCGCATTTTGTTGTTGTATTTCACGATTAGTTCGATAATTTCAATATTCGCCAGATAAAAACAATAGAAAATATCATAGTTCAAGTATACAAGATTGGTTATTGCGCAGGTTAGCTATTGGGCATGCACAAATTTACATTATATTTGCATTACAGAATGACATTTACAGTGTCACGGTTGATAATGCGCATGCGCAGATGGTGTAAAATGACATTTTGTGTGTCACATGCGCGAAATATACTAAAACGCGTCAGCCGAATGGCCAACTTTGTATACTTGAACTATGAGAAAATATAACTTCACAGTGAGGACTCCACAGACGTCTGTCTATACACGCTCGTAAACCATACGCGCTGTATATCAGATGTCAAGACAAAAAAAAATGGTTTTACTCAAGATGTGTGGCGTAGGCCGTCCGTGAAATACCCCTAACTAATTCAAGGTTTTACCTTGAAGGTCTGAGCGTTAGTTCTTTTTTTTTTTGTTTAGAAATAATCAATTAAGCGAAATTATGCATACTTCCGGCTTAACATTAGCAATTTATATTCGTATTTGCATATTTGATTTCAATTTTGCACTTATAGCTGCACGTAAATACAAATTTCAACTGTCAAATTAACGATTTACCAATTTACGCCCATATAAAACTGAAATATGCAGCGCAGCCTCTTTGGTTCGTATATTTTTTTTTCTCTTATTCTATAAAACACGGAAATATATTGTAGTTAGGTACGTGATTTACGTTAGCAACTTTAACTGAATTCTGTATTATTATTATTTTTAATTGTCACAAAAAATAATTCACGTGATATTAAAGTAGGTTATTGATTATGGCTAGCATAAAGAAAATTTTAAATGTTTCATACTGAATAAATATGGTAAACTAATTCTCGATAAGAAAGTTTGAATTGATTTATTTATATCAACATTTTACCTTTGCAAAAATGTGATGTTGTGATGTTGCTTTTTGTCAAAATTACTTGGAATTTATAGATACTACTCGCTACATCTCTATTGTCATTTTGGAAATATAAAATGCCATACAAATATCCATAGAATTATTTTGATTGAAGTATTCAAACATACTACTATAACTATATCAAAAAAAAAAAAATAAAAGAAAAAAATCAATCAATATTACAACAAAGAGATGACGCTGATTAAGATCAAGATTAAATGATTTTAATAAATAAGGTCTAGGTGAATATATCTTCCAAAATGAGAAGAAAAAAAAATATTAATATGTAATTTATACAACATAAACTAAAAAACCTTATTAAAAAAAAAAAAACTATTACTATTTTTATAAAATAAAAATAAAGGTTCCAAGCGACAAGAAAAAAAATATTTCTTTTTAGTTCGGATTATTCTGTTCAGTTTTTTTTTTTTTTTTTTTTTTAAATCATCATTAAATACAAAAATCTTGGTATGTTTTCTGGTTATGTTGTTATTGTAAAATAATCATAATAGTGTAGCAGATATAATATCTAAACTAAACGAAAAGTAAACAATAATGGAATGGCATTTACCTACAAGCTGCTTTTTTCAAGATGTTTTTTGTTTTTTTGTTTTTTTTTTTTACCATTTACTTGTACTAAGGATATTATTTATATGTACAATATACATATTTGTTTAATATATGATGAGGAGCTGATGGTATATTTTTAAGCAACAACAAAAACAACATTAAAAAAAAAAAAAGAGTATATAATCGCATGAATAAAGGAGATGAAAATAATAAAAATACATATAACATAAATACATAATAATGGTCTGACCACTTAAACTTATACCATAACCATATTTGATGGGATAGAGGAGGGTATTAATTTACACAATGCGAGAAGATAAAAGACTTCACATAGAGAGACTAAATAAAAATAATAATCATAATAATAATTTTGTTCTCAAAAATAATAATAATAATAATAAGTATAGGTACGTACGTCGTACATATTATATAATGAATAAATAAAAAAAAAAATACAGAAACTGAAATAATATTCATTATAAAATATTATAGAAAAGCACCTACTCTGTATAAGCAAATTGCATAAAAACAACAGCCAATAACAAAGGCGAATAATTATGTATATGGATAATTATATTACCTTTTCCGATTATGTTTATTATTAGTTTGTAAATGAGTTCAAGTGAATGAAATTCATCTGTTTTAAGGTTCATTCCTTTTTATCAATTTGAATTCAATTAAAAAATGTATAAAATTGATGTAGATATTTAATCATATTAGGGATATTCCTGAGATAGGGAATTTCGGATACGGGTAACTTCTGGAAGATGAAATGTTTCTCTATGGGTGATTGTTTTTTTTTTTTTAACATCATATGTTATTAGAAATGGAAGTTAGTTCTATTACGGATACGGCACGGCAGCGGTAGTAAAACCCCAATAGCATGATTGAGAGAACATAACGGGAAAAATCTTAAATAATCGATCAATATATCAACCAAAATATAAAAAATAAAAAAAAAAGAAACAAACAAAGTTATTTTTTTTAATATTGATCAAATTTATATGAATAAATATCGGAGACCTTATCTTTGACACGAAATGCCTGTCGCATTAACTATATTTGAGATCAGCTATATTTTATATTTAATTTTACAAGTAAAATATTTTATTTTGAAATATTTCTTTGCACATTTTCCACATCAAATTTTCTATTTTTCTATTTTATTTATTTTTTTGACACATTTTTTTAAAAATAACCTTTCCAAATCGGTTTACATGTTTTGGAAATGTAAATAAGTATTCTCCACATTTTTTTTTCTATATGAAGCTGCCCCACAGGAGACTTGTAAATACTCTTTAGAGCAATTGGCTTATAGTTTGACGGTTTCAGTGCTTAGTGTCAAAAATCACATTCAATTTAATTTTGAAAAAAAAAAACTGTTTTACGTGAAAGTTCTTTGTTCTTTGATACATAATTCACACTATAAACTTTACTCAAAACTATCTTCTTGCTCGATAACGTTTATTGTGTTTATAAACTTCTATAGATTGTTTCTCCAACGTTTCTCTTTATCAAAATTAGTTTAAATTCTATAGAAACAAAGAATAAAATATACACCAAGAAAATTATTAATTTTCTAACAAATTTTGTATCTTAATGATATTTTTATTTTATTTTTTATTACTTATTTTGATCAGTAAAATTTTCAGAAGTTTTTCAATTGACGTGCAAATTTATTAGTTTCAGGTTTTTTGTTTTTTGTGTGATGCGAACTAGATGAAAAAAATAAAAATATTATATAATTATTTATTCCCATTGATATTATAGCACGAATTAACTATTTAAATAATAACTAGGTAATAAGATAAACACAATAATTGATTTTCGGAATATTGCAATTTAATCAGTAAAATTATTCATCCCTAATAACGAATTTCATAAATTTTACAATTTACTGGTAAACATTACAAATACACCGAATATATAGTTTATCTGTGAAGTGATACGTATGAAATTCTACAGTAATTGATTGTGATTGCAGTTGGTTTCACAATTTAATGTCATAAATCTTATAATTGTAATGGATTTTGGTTGTGCATTGCCTTGCTATTAAAGCAACTCCAAGACAATAATATCAAAATAATAATAATCAAATACAATTCCATCAAATTGAAATTGAAAATAAACGTACATTTGATATATTATTGTATCTACGAATAATAATTTCAGTTTGTGTAATTTATTCATTAAAATTATAGGCTTTCAATTTATATTTTTCGTGAAATTGTTAAACATTTATTTATTTAATTAACAGTTTTTTAATTTTAGAAAAAAGAGAAGAAAAAAAAACAAGTTCCAAATAGAGCTCAAGCTTATATATTTCGAAAATAATTTTGAAATTAACAATTAATTAATCGACTTAAAAAATTTAAGCGAAAAATGAAAAAAATGCAAAAAAAAATTATTTCAAGATATTGAGTAAAAGTTTGATTAATTTGAAAATTCACGAATAGAATTCCTATGTTATTAAATTTCATCGAAATTCGTAAGTCACACTCTCATCTCATGTATTTTTTTTCTTCTTTTTAATTTATTGTGATTATTTTATACATTTTACCTTTCTTAACTTTGTACAAAAAGTATTTTCAATTAAACTTTCATACAAATATATTTTTTGATTTTACTTTCTTTACGTCAGATTTCAATCGGAACAAACTGAATTTTTCTTTTACTTTGTACAATGTATTTTTCGATGTCCACAAATTAAAATTTACTTTAGAACCAAATCAAATATGTATTACTATTTTTCACTTTCATTTTGATCGCGGAATGTAGAAAATAATTTCTTTGTTCCTCTAATTTTTTCTAAAGTGTATAAAGTTTTTAATATTATTGATATTTGATTATTTACGATTGTACGATACACTGGAGTTTCATCTATTAAAAAAAGAAAGAAAAACATTTATCCAAGTTTTGGTTTAATTTATTTAATAAACACCAACTTTATAGACAATAGAGTACGCCGAAAACAAATAAAATGCATTTTTTATTTAATTTTTTGTTAAATGATGTTAAACTAAGGATACAAAGTGTTTTTAGAATGGAGAAATATGATCTAATTAATTTAGGAACACGCAATTCTCGGCAATTTTGCAAGATTTTTCTAACAACCAGAGTTGGCTGCGAGTGCCAAAACCTAACTTGCGTGCATTATATGAATGCATGCAATCTTATGTAAATCTGTGCCATCGTATAAAGCCCATTTTGAGTAATATTTTGGAAATTTGGTCAAATTTGAACACGGTATAAACATATAACCATTTTGGCGCGAAAATATCGAATTCAAAATTGAGCTATAATTAAATAAAATAAATATGATATTTAATGTTGTATTTTGTATACCTTTCTTTTCTATATAACAGAATAATTTGGTCGGCGTACTCTATTGGTGTCATTTTGCAGCAAAAGATTATGAAAGTGACAGAATTATTTTATTTTAATGCTTACAAGCTCTACCTTTACAAATGCAAATATATAAAATATTTTTCAATTAAATTATGTTTCACCCGCCATTAAATGTATATATTTTTAAATATATTCACTACAAGAAAATGGAAAACAATAATAATAAGAAGAAAAGAAGAAGTCTTTATTATCTATCTACAGAGAGAATTGTTAATAAATAGTAATTGTAAAGACTACTGCATAAGATTTATTTTTTTTCTCGATGTATTAAAATGTGGCAAGATTCCAATACCTACCTACAATTTTTTTTTTTTTGTTTTTTTTCACGAAATATTTTATGAAAAGCTAATTTATTTGTACGCTACACGCCGCAAAGGTAAAAAGTAGAATTCACAAAATATATAATAGGACAATATATAGGTACATGAATATCGTCTGTATGTTATTGATCCTGTATCTAATCCTTTTGGTATTTTTTTTTTCTTCTTTATTATATTTGCTCATCGTAAGTGCGGCTTTTTGATAATCATGTAAAGGAATATGTGTCAGGATTTAATTTTTTCTCTCGTAATTTTTTTTTTTTTTGTGGGTTTATTTTTTATTTAATTTATTTATTTATTACTATTATTATTATTATTTTTTTGAGAAGAGGGCTTACTTTTTTGAATTGATTTTTATTTCAAAAACAATTTTTTTTTTCGTCTGTTCACATTATTCTCTATTGTGTAATAGAATTCATCATCCCATATCACACATGCAACTACATTGTTATTAAATTTAATCATAAGAATTATCTCACCGAGATTTATATACCGCATATCGGTAATTTTTTTTTTTTTTTTTTGATATTATTGTATTACAAATAAGCAAGGATGAGGGTTTTTATTCACCAGATAAATAATTTTAATGAAACTCTTAACAACAGATAATTTTAACAATGCGCCGCAAAAAAATTCTTATACATTGCAATTTCAGAGTGCATGGAATGATGGGCACACAAAATGTTGCGCACAATCAATAGAAAAAACGAAAAAAAAATATGTAATATCTAAATGTGCATTAAGATGTTTATAGAATTAATATTTGAAATTAATATAAAATAACATTTATCCACATCTTTACCACTTTGTATATCAACTTAAATCAAATATTTCTGTTATGCTAATATTGGGGTCAATTATGGGTGTGATCCAATACCTACCCACTTGTATTTCCATTTCCTTCTTTTGCTCCTTCTTCAAAGTATAAGTTAATTATGGTAGAACGTATAGGGCAGCTATAATAAGACATATATTTATATATTTATATAGTTTAGAGGAGTTTAATTTAAATCAACATGTTTTTGCGTATGTTGATATTTTATTTTCGAGTATTATGTTTAGTTTAATATAGAAAATGGGAGGCATACATTTTTAGTACAAACCACCACACTTGGTATAAAATAAATACATAAATTTAAAAAAAAAAGATAATCCCAGTCTTCGTTATAAAAATTCAGCATTTCCGTAATTTCGGTGAAATTGATTCAGATTCTAATAAGCGATTATAAAATTTAAATTTATTATTTGGTTCTGGAATACGTAAATTAAAAATTCAAATCAGATATACTCAGTATTTTAATTGAAAAGTTCTAATTTACTGAGCTAAAAACGTTTATTTATACCAACTTCTTTTTACTTGTGAATAATAAAATCAATATCAATTTATGATTAATGCGGTTTGTATATGCTCAATTCATTGTAGCGTTGCGAAATTACATCATGTGTTGTTGTTGACATGATGCTGTGTATAACATCCTAATTTGATTACAAGCAAATAAAGCTTCCTTTCTTCGCAATATAAAATCAAATAGAATAAATAATATAATATAAATATATATATATATTCATATATGTATACATAAAGAAGACATATAGTACCAATATCAGCAATATTACCAAATAAAAAAGAAAAAAAAGGATAAACGATGATGATAATAGGTTAGATGCAGCCAAAACAATATACAGCAGACGTTGGAGACAGACTTCTCTCATTCATTCTGTATCCTAACGAATGCCGAAGATTATGTGCATTGATGACACTGTCAACATACAACTCTTAATTTATACACAAAACAATACAATAAAAAAAAACTTTAACTGCCACAGTACGCCTCCCTTTTCCCATTTCAATTCGAAACAACAGAACAACAGGCGAATAAAAAAAAAGAAAAAAACCAAAAGGAAAAAAACGATTTTTTACTTAATATATTTTATTAGAATGCTGTTTTCCAGTTGGATACACTTAAATAATGCGTGTTCAATTCGCCCGCTTACTTAATCGAATAGAACTATAAAAGCGCCCTATTTTCTATATATAATTTTTTTTTTTTTTTTAACAATATATCGGGTTGTATCGTATGTTCGCATTAAACGTTCGATGTTATACTATGAATGTGCCTACCAAGCATAATATCATTATGTGTTCCGAGATATTTGCCCGGATGTATTGTATGAAATGGACCTCGGAAAATGTGTACGGTGTCAGGGCGCGTGAAGTTGATTTGAATGCAGTAAAAGAGAGAGGATTAATATTATTTCTATAATATTGGATTTATTTTATAGTGAAATGCAACAACACACATTATTTATATAATATTAGTGATGTATTTGTTATACAATTTTAAGCTTGAAAAGTGAAGTAAGAAAACATTCTATATACAAATGAGCACATATTGTAACATAATTTATAATACGTTTAAATATTAATTGAAAGTGATATCGCATATCGATCTTACTCACTACATAAATAGGATTTAGAATTGAATAATTATTTTGAACATAATAATATTTAGTCTTCTGTTCTGATGATGGATTTCTTTCATATAAATCTTTTAGCATTTTTCTTTTCTAAATTAACATCAACTAGTAATGAAAATATTAATTCTTTTTGTATTTATATGACTGCAGTCAATGATTTGGTAAGTTAACTAAGCAAATATATTTCCATCAAAATGAAAAACATAAAAACTTAGCAAATTGTAGAAATACAATTATTATTATCGCTTATATTGTAAAAATGCGGAGCACGAATCTAATATCTGAATTAACGTTCGATACATTTTGAAAATATTATCCAAACAAAACAATAATAAACTTACATTATAATTGATTTCTGATTTTAGGACGATTTGTGTTTAATATCATAAAGTTACGGATCTTATATCGTAATATTTTAATTACTAAGAACGGATCAATAAAATAAAAATTAAAACTAGTTGATAATTAATATTTAATTGGTACAACGGCTACTGCCATCATTTTTCGCACCAATAAAATCATTTTTATAATAATCCCGAATCTGGAGAAAATCAATGAATAGAAAACTTAAAAAAAAAATAACCTTTGACAAAATCAGATCTTACGGGTCATAAATCACAAAAGAGGTCTAAGCCTATATATTTTTGAACCGACGAAAATCTTGTATCGAACAAGATCCAATGACCACCTAGAAATTTATTTATAAAAAAAAAATCTAATTCAGAGCTTTATTTATTTATTTATTCATTCAAAAAAAGCAAAACGTATAAAATGAATTAAATATTAATTTTCATAAATAAAGCTCAATTAAGAGAGTTGGTAAAAACAAAAATGTTTGGAGTTAAATAAATAAAAAGCCACCGTTATTTTCTAAACGAAATAAACGTAATTATTATATCTGCATTTAATAATTTTTTTTTTTTTTTTAAATTATTATTTGCATATAAATGTTACCTAGAATACACATTGTGGCCAACGTAATATAAAATTAAACCAATGAATATAATATAACAAAGGCGGCTACATTACAAATGAATATTTGATGAATAATGTTACACAAAATTGTATATAGTTTGTACATTAAAACGTACATCACAAATATCAACATTACCCGCAAAAATATATATCTCCATGTTTTAATTCAACTATCTTATATCTCCCTATCTATTATCGCATCATATTTAAATATCCACCTTTTTAAATATAATATTATTTCCATTTTCTATTTTTAGAGGAATACACATCAGCTAAATAGTAAATGGCTTAATCATAATATTTTATTCATTCATCTTTATATCTTTATAACATGTGGTATTTTTGTTGTTGTTGTTGTTGTTGTTGGTTTCAGCATTTTATAATACATTCGAATAGAAATGTGGTTTGAATTATTGGTTACACATTTAAACACAATTTATCTACCTATATATTCTACCTATTTTACCAATTTCATGAAATGGAGGGTAATTTTTACGTTCCTCTACTTTTATAATAATAATAAAAAAAAAATAATAATAATAATAATAATAATAATAATAACAAGATATGATTTTTGCGGTTTTTTTTTTTTAATTCTTTATGTTAAATTGTAAAGAATAGAATTTTGTATTGGAACATAAGCCAGTGCTATACGTATATATTCATTTTAATTTTTTTTTTTTTTTTTTAAAGGTGGTTCTATTTAATTTTAAAATAATATATTTAAAAGTTGTAATGGATAAATATATATGTTCGAATATAAACTGTATATACCGATATATTAATATAAATAATTGAACAGATTATACCTACTTCAAAGATAGAAAGTATCATAAAAAGGATCATCCCTTTTTATGGCAGTTTTATATATTATGACAATCGATGATAAAATATAATGAAATTTGCTTTAAATTCGGAACTATTGCTTGATTTTTCGCTAAATATTATCCAATAAAACATAAAATGTCGATAGCGAAATTACATAAGAGATTTGGGTATTAGACAAATAATTAAAATGTTTTAAAGAACCATAATTTTTTGAATTTTACCATTTAAATAGTTCAAAATGGTGTCTCTTTTTATATTTCGTTGAGCGTTGTGATAGCAAGAAGTTTTCAAAACATTTTTACGCAATTATTTACTTCTCGAGTGACATAAAACCAAAATAGACAAACATTTTTGCTCCATACAAATTTGAATGAACCGAATATATTTGTATATTAATTATTTATTCTTAATTTTCACATCCAGAAACATAATTCTAATTCATTAATTCACAGGTGTACACGCAGTACACATCATACACTGTGATAAAAATTATTCTATTTAATGAAACACTCTAAGTTAAAATAAAGTGACCAATTCGCTAAAATTACCAATTTTTGTCGGTCCCGGTCAGTCGTCTAAATAAATATATTTTTTCTTCATAAAGTGACCAATTCACTAATTGAATAATTACTAAATTTTGGGTTTCACTGCAATTAATATCTATCATTAATTAACTAATAAAATATTCTGGAAACCTAATGATTTTTATGTAAATCAGTCTTCAAATTTAACTCACAAACAACAGAAAATTGTATGAAATGAGTATTTTATGCTAAATAATTGTATTATTACTCTGAGGAATTGGCTTACAAAAATGAAAACAATTTGGTACATTATAGGATCTAACATATTTCGGTTGTTATTAAAGTTGAGTTTTTTTAAAGACGTTGAAACTTCGAGATTACCCGGATAATGATGAAATAATGATAGAATTAACCATCAATCTTCCGAATTTAAATGAATTGTAAATCAATAAATGGCTTAAAAAAATTCGTTAATTTAGCAGAAAAATTACAAATTTTGTAATTTTTTATAAAAAATACCCAGCCAATTCGCGATGAAGTATTTTGGAATTTCTTTGAAATATGCAAGAGCCGACACGATAAATTAAATTTGCTGGTTTTATTTATTTGGAAAGATTCTATGTATTCTGAAGATTCACAAAATCCGTTGCAAATTTAACGTGGAACCGATTAATTTATTAGAAAATAGTGAATGCTTAAGAATTTATTTAGTTTTAACTTTATTGACTAATTACTTTTAAAATGGTTATTTATCTGTTACAATAACATAAGATTTATAAGATTTGCGATGACTTTTTAACACAAATAGAAAAAACATATTGTTATTTGTTTTCTGGTACATGTTACAAAGCGTTTAAAACCTCCATCTACATAACTGGCGTAACTTCTAAACAAATTGATGTCAAATTATAATGTTCTATACAAAACACTTACCGATTAAATTGTGAATTGCTCTATAGCGAAATGTTATAATTTGAAGAAATTTTGCTAGCATGTTTTAGATTTTTTAATAGAAATACAGAGATTTCTGGAGAATCACCTCCGCTACGCTCAGACGAACAACGGATAAATTTATGAAATGAGGATTTTAAAAGCATTTTAGTAAATTCAAGAATATAAATGAAGATTTAAAAATATCTATGTGATTGGTGGGCGTAAAAAAAGAAATGTAATATTTATTAATATTGTATTAAAAAAAAAGAAGAATAAATAATAATAAGGGATGAGAAAAATCATGAAATTATAAATTGGCATGAAAATTTAAAAATCATTGATAAGCACATGCTGTCGCCATAATTATAACAAAAAAAAAATTGTATAAATAAAAAGATTTTTTCATTTTCTAAACACTGGAAAAATGCGATAAAAATAGAAAAAGCAAGAGAATAAGAGAGATAATGAAAGTCGCAATGCGCTATTCACAATGAGACAGGCATCTGAAAAGAAACTAAATGGAACTTAAAGCCTCCTTATTATTTCTGTTACGTTATAATTTATTACAGGTTTGCGTACTTATTTAAATACATTTCTGTTGCGACTGTAAAATATTTCATTCAGTGTATAATTTATATTTCTAATAAAATAAAATTATGGATACAGGTTAAACGTATGGTCATATATGGTTTATAATATGTTATGCTTAAGAATGGGCAGTGGAAAGACAACACGTAGACTCAAATATTTTATGTCGTACTCGTTACTTGTTATTAAATAAAATAAATCTTTAAGCAAATGAACAAAAAGAACAAAAAAAAACTGAAAAAACATAGAAATCAAATAGCATATGTTACTTTTAAATGTCACAAAACTAAGAAAAAATATTTTCTTAAATGTCTTTTGCAGGTATCATCAATAAATCGTGTACTGCGAAATTTAGCCTCACAGAAAGAACAACAAGTACAACAACAAAATGAATCTGTTTACGATAAATTACGTATGTTTAATGGACAATCGGGTGGCTGGGCATGGTATCCAGCTGCAGCAGCAGCAGCTGTAACTGGTGCTGGTGGCGGAGCAACGCCAGCCCATTTATCATTACCAACACCAACACCAACATCAATTACAAGTATATCAGCTGGTAGTGTTGCAACAACAAATTTAACTGGTGGCCAAATAAATCGTGATGATTTACATAAACGTGGTATGTTTTCTATGATATTTCTTATTTTTTTAATTTTCCCTATAGCTAAACGTAAAAAAAATAAATAATACGAAATTCTTTTGCACATCCTGACAATCGATATACGTAACAAATTTCTTGCTAAATGATAATGTAAATTGTTAGCATCAGAGAACGTATATTTATATATTATATTATAGTTTTTAAGATGTTCCATGCTTGCTGTAGTCACCAACAATTTTTTATCGTTATAAAATTATTATGAAAATCTGATTATGGGCAATACATACTCAGTAATTTACACCCACAGATCTTGTCAACAAGAAATTCTGTATTCTTTATGATTATTAATTTTTTTAGAAGTATTTCTAATATTTCGTTGTGACTTATGACTAGCACCCATATGGCCATATCCCACGCAAGTTTCTGACCGCTGAAATTGGGGCTAGCGGCCTTTTATAATAACGAAATATGAGATCGAGTCAACTATGTATTACTCTAGAACGAAAACAACAGTGATTTTCTTTTAAATAATCTTTAGAGGTAAATCAAGTTTCTGAATACAGAACATATTAAGCATATATACGACCAACTATAAATGACGTATTTGTCCACATATTCCAAGCATTTTTGTTACTAATTTTAAAGAGCAAGCCAAAATAAAATAACTAGGATCTTTCGGAATGTCATGGCTTATTTACGAATTTATATAGCTGTGATCAAATAACATCAATAAAGTATTGAATTTCATTTAAATAAAATAGAATGCGGATGAATAAAGAAAACGTTTCCCAATATAATAATAGATAAGTAACAATAATATAATTATGTTACAACAAACACAACAAAGGTAAAATTGAATAATAAGGGAAAAAAAAAGTTGAAAAATTAATTTAATTCTGATTGATTTCTGATGAAAATGTGGCGGCTCAAAATACTGTTTATTTATTTATTTTATTTTTTTTTTATTTTTGTCATCATGCTTTGTCAAATAATGGTCCTGCTATTTAATATCAGTTAGGCAAGAAAATAAGATGAGGTACAATAATAAAAATAAGACATGGCAGTTGATACAAACGACACAAAAAAAAAACAGAATAAAAGAAAATAAACAAAAAAATAAAAAAAATAAATAAATAAGTAAACTCAGAATCATATTAACCTTTAAGATCGATCGGTTCACGTCGCATAAATAAATGTGCACTAATGGAGCATGTTGTTGCCACATTACATAAAACAAACAAATAATTGCATTACTTCTTACCTTTTCTTGTTTTTTTTTTCTTTTCTTTTGTGTATTTATTTGTGAAATAACGTCGATTTTTTTTGTTGATTTTTTAAGATATTAGTTTCTTTTATATTAGTTTGTTGATTGCAAGAAAAAAACTGTAAATGTAATAATGATTTTAAACTGGTAGTTAATTAAATTTAGAAATAAAACCGAAATGAAACTTATGAAAATTAAAAAAATATTAAATTACGTACCTGCCTACAGTTCACGTGGTATAAAATCGGGATTTAAATTAGAAAATTTGTGTATTAATAAACCTGTGAAAGACTACTGTTGTTATTTATCAGAGGTCTACAAATAAAGATGTCCAGGTGTTGTCCATGTCCGTCCATGTTTATGATTAAAAAAAAATCTCCATTTTCAGCAATATATCATAAAGACAACTAAACTAAGTATTAAGCGAGTTAAAATCTGTTAACTCATTAAAAAAAAAATCTATTATAGTTTCGATCAATCGATTTATATTAAATAAACAAATAAAACATTTATATAAGATTCCATTTTCATTTTACGTTATACTTAATAATTACAATACCAATTGATAGATAATTATAGAATATTTATAAAATATTTATAGAATATTCTACTGCCCGGCTCTTCACCCCCAGTTACGTTACAAACATTAATTTATTGCATTTTAATTGAAAATATATGTGATTACATTTTAAAATATGAAAATATATAAATCGCTGTTTAATATTAACTGTGATTCATTAAAAATTCACAAAATTATTAATTGAAATTTATACCATCATATTGTTATTTTATGATTTAATAATAATAATTCATCACCGGTTTCCATAACAGAATTATTTTTTAATGTGTAATATAATTTCGATCATTAATACTTATTTAGTTTGTGTATTTTTAATTAATCAATTTAATTTTACACTATTCGGAGTTTACACATTCAATGCAATAATATCGCTGTTTTCGTTGTTCTTGTCCAAATGTAAAATTCACAAGATTTTATATTTGTGCTACTAAATAGTATTTATAATTTCTTTGTCCTATTTAATTATTATTTAATTAAATATTCGGTACATCGACGAATATCCGCACAAGAAGAAAAAGTGAACGTAGAAAGGCCATAGGCCATATGACACCATGGTAAAGCTTACGTTTACGGCATAAGTTCGCGTATTTTACCAAAACTGTCTATTGTCCATTGTAACGTGGCTACAGTTTATTATCAAATTAAAAGAATTTTTCTATTTAATCTAATCTAATAACCCAATGTGTTCATCAGGCTCATGTTTTTGAACCACCGCACACCATACATAACATTGTCGAATATGTAAATCTATATTCATTGCAAGCAATGTCGCATATGTTTGGAATATTATGTTAAATTTACAATTCACCATAATTTAATATTGTGTGTAAGTAAGTAAAGTATTCAAAATCACAATATTAAAGTGAATTTGATGCGATATACTTTGATATTTTGCGAACATAATAACCGGAAAAACTTTGTAAACAGAAAATCTCGAAACCTAATATGCGTCTAATCGATTTTCTGATAAGAAGTGGTTGAAACTACATCATTATTATTATAATAACATAATGCCTATAATAACATTTAATTATACATTCTGTTTTGTATGCGTTCTATGTAGTATTTGCGTGGTACTTGGATATGTTATAGAAATGTTGACAAGTACAAACGGAAATATATATATTTTTCTATTTTTATTATCAATACTTATCTATAATATTTACTCATTACCCAGAAAAGTCCGGAAAAACGAACAAAATGATTTCTTTTCAACATCATTTTCTCTATTCATTATTCAATTGTAATGAACGAGTGTGGAACATAGTCGCTCGTCTGACTTTCTCCCCAATTCAAAAATTATATATCTTATATTTTTTTGGTCGTCTGCCGCATAACAATAATATCATCATGCGATCATCGATAGTTTCCGGTCAATTTTTCTACCGTTTTCTTTTCGTTCTTTTTTTCTAAATTGAACAGAAAATTGAATACAGTTATAATATAATATATGTGAAATTGAAAAATATTTATTATTCAATTCCATTACATAAATTATTGATGTATTGAAAATCTCGTAAATAAAAGTAATACATAATAATACAAAAATGAGATTAGGGCCACTCTTTTTACCACTCTTAACAGAAGGCCATTTTTTTTTCAGAACTGTTTCAGATGAGTTTTGGTGGAATTTTAAAACACGTTTAGAGTTCTTCTATAGACACTTGATATTGTTTCATTCATTTTTTTATTCCAAATAGTTCCTCAATTTATTTAATCATTAATGGTTAATTTATATGAAATTATGGCCGTTTTCAATTTTGCATTTGGAAACTGGAGTCCTGTTTCTAAGAAACAAAAGCCTCTTGCGAACACTTTTTCATAGAAAAAATTATGGAGAAATGTTATCGATAGATCTTGTTATAGTTTCAGTCGGGTATCTAATATTTTTGATTTTAATTTATCGAGAATTTATTTCATAATTTCAGTTTTGATTGTGTAAATTGCTTAATGGCAATGATTTAAGTCGATTATGCGCCCTCAAAAGCTTTCGTATCCGATGTTGACGGAATGGAAACAACAGCAGTTAACTTTTTTTAGAAATCAGAGACTATAATAATATGTGGGCCGTTTAAGGGTTAACATTTTAAATAAGATTATTATATATGTTACCCAATCAACCACTCGATATCGACCTTTAACGAACGGTACGAACCGTAACGAAATCTTTAAAGATCTTTATAGATCTGTAAAGATTTCGTTAAGGTCCGTACCGTTCGTTAAATGTCGATATCGAGTGGTTGATCGGGTAATACCTCTTGAAGCGTAAGTATCATGCCACCTATAAGGCCACTATTTAACATTAGATGATATATTGTTTCAATTATCAACTACATTGAAATAACTTCTAAATCGATGATTCAACCGAAAAAAAAACTTTCATAACCCAAGTTTTTTTTTAAATTTTTTGTGAGGCTCTGAAAAGGTAGAAGGCGATAAAAAGTTGAACATTTAAAAATAAATGGGGATCAATTATATTAAAAAAAAAATATGTAGATAAATCGATAAATTCGAATAATTTGTATAAAATATTAGTCAAAGTGATTTTGATGGTAGCGAATTACTATATAACTTTCGTGAGAATCCAATAATCTGACTATTTTTACATAATCAAATGCACAGAAGTTTACAAGAAAATACAAACATGTAAAAACAAGAGTTTAATGCGCCATAATAATGTGTTCGCTTAAACCACTATTCATTATTGTAAGCATTGATGCCTTCTAGGCATATCATTCAAATAGAACATAGTATTGAACACACACATATAAATTTATTGTGAGCATAATTTAAATGACAAAACCATCGCTATATTTATATATATTTTACTTTAAGCATACAGTACTCAAAATATAGCGGCAGCTTTATTTGTCATTAATAATAAATTTTACACAAAATTATCACCGCACACGAGCACACTTACCTAGGTATTAAATGGAACATATTTACATAAATACATATAATTGAAAACGTATGCTTTTAGTCGATGAACGAAGGTGTACGGATATACCGAACATCAATATAATAATAATACCTATAATGGATGCATCGAACTTAACATAATATTATCGCTAGCTAACAACATTAATATAATTGCACAACATATGAGATTATATATTATAACATCATATTATATTTATTATACATTTATGTGCAATGCATGCATGCATATATTATAATATATAGAAAGATATTATGCGATTGTGATTGAAATTTATGTAATGACACATTCGATTTTATCTCGAATATAATAATTTCATATGATTTTGATTTACGTATACTTATTAAGTATTAACCAATCATTGTAATCATCATCAATCATCATCAACATCATTAAGTTATATAATTATATAAATAATATATTTCTGAATGTCTAATCATTTTCAAACGTTTTATAGTATTTTGTTTTTATAATTCTTCTTTAGTGATATTATTAAATTTAAAAAAAACGATTTATTGTTTATACTAATCAATAGTAGGTATGCGCGGTTAAACACAAATTATTTAATTCATTAAAATTTTAACTATGCACCTGGTCCTCATTTCTCGATTTCATTCCATATTTAGTATTCATAATAACGACTAAAATAGATGTCGTACAGGAAAATAATCATCCATAATCGACTCCCATTTAGTTTTAGAGATGCATATTGCTGACTCCCCCCCCCTTCCAACTTCCAAATAATTTTTTTAAACAAATATTCAGTTAAATTGCATAGATAATGGCATGAAAATGTAGGAGTGCGCTTATTACCCACTCCATATTTTTCATGGCATATTTATGCATTTTGAATGCATATATTTGATTTATAATTCAAAAAAAAGAAAAACTATTTATTTGGAGGTCGGAGAGGGGCATATAGGCGAAAAATGCATCTCTACAAATAAATGGGTGTCGATTATGAATGATTTTCCTGCATGACATCTCTTTTAACCATTTCCTACGAAATATAAATATATGGCCTGCCATAATTATGAAATGAAATCAAGAATTGAAACCCTGGAAACAACATTTCAAAGAAAAATCTGAAAAAATATCATCAATATTTGTTTTTATTAAATTTACTTCATGGAAAATATCTATTTGTATTTTCACAACTGATATAAAATAAATATAGAAATTACTATAAGATAACGAGCTATTTTTGAAACTTATTTTGTTTATGCAAAGAAAATATAAAATTTTATACGTTGTCTGAATTACGAACATTTCCTTAGAAAATATTATGGAAATACATAAAAAGCGCAAAAGAAACAAAAAAAAAATATATATATATATATAAGTATATGTATATGTATTTGTATATTAAAAGGAAAAAAAAAAAGAGCAATAACAGAAAAAAGTAAATTTTGTAATGGAAAAGCCACCAACAAAAAATTTATGTGTTTTTGTTGATGTTGTTAATGCTGTTTTCCAACATTATATAAACTATTTTAATATAGAATGCTGCACGGTAGAATATATATTTTCTATTATGTTGAGCTTGGAAAATTATTGTGTATGTATTTTAGGTAAAACCGACAACAGCAAAGCAGACGGGCAACAAATTGTTGTTTTTTTTTTGTTATTTTGTTATTTTGTTATTTTTTTTCATATTGTTTTATTTATGTCATTGTTAAAATATAATAGATAAGAAAAGTCCAAAATGATAAATGCAGATATCATTATTATATTCAATGCGTTGTATTGCAATTAGGTTGCGTTACCATTTTCGTGTATTAAAATTAATATGTAGAAAATATTTCTATGGAAATTTATATTTTTTATCATCAAAATGGTTAAACATATTATACTTTATATCTATAAAAAAAAAACTTTTCAATTTTTTTTTTGTTCTTTCTTTTTTACAATAATATTTTTAAGGGTGGTGCAATATACCGTTCACCTAAAATCTCATCAAACACACGGTACATATTCTAACTGTCGAACAGCAACAACAACACGTTTGCATATAAAACATAATACAAAACAACACACAACACACATATAAACGAAATGAACAAAACTTTCGCCCCAATGAACACATCCCTTTTTTGTATGTTGTATATTATATTTTGTTGGTAGGTTATATTAGGTACGGGTAACATCGTATATATGTACGTACATATCTGTATAATTTTCTTTGGCTATATATAAAACACAATATATATTTCTATATATATATATATAAGTATATAAGTATATCTAAATAATATTATACAAAACCCGAGCCAACAATATATTTAATATATGTATAATACAACAACATTACCATTACCATTACCATTACCATTGCCTTTATATATATATACATATATAGTATTATGAGGGGATAACAACGTTTCTGTACAATCGGTTTGTACAATATTTTACAGAGCCATCATATTATAATATGTATATAGAAAATATTATAATATATTACCTATATATATTCTATACTTGATGCTCTTTATATATTATAATTCGAAAAATACACGCTGACTACTGATGTTACTACATTATGTAGCGAATCGATTATATACTTGCGTTGTTATTATATATTTATTTATACATATTATGATAAGCTCTATTTCGTACATAACGTATTACCGCATACGTATTATATTGGGCGTTATTCACGTACAACAAGCATTTTTTCTTTTCTGTTTTTTTTTTTTATTTTTATTTTTGTTCTTTATTTTTATTTATTTTGTTTTTTTTGTTTTGTGTTTTTTTTGGGAACCCACTTGCTTTTTATTCACATTGTTTCTGAATCAATATTGATATTTGTGGGTACGTGATTTAGTTTTCTCATATAGAATTGGTTAAAACCTTTTTGATATTAAACCGCCCTTACTCATTTGTAATTCCTTGTAATTATAATTTTTCATTTATTATTTATTTTATTTCTAATACTTTTATTGTATTCAAAACTAATTGTAAGCAATTGCTTTTGTAACCCAAATAACATTTAATTTAAAAAAAAACTTTCATTACTAGTTCACCTTTTGTACAAATAAACTTTGTGTTTTTAATGAAATATTAGTAGTTATAGTCAATTTTGAAAAGAAAAAATAAAAAAATGAAAGCTTTTTTGATTGGTAAATTTATTTTTTTCTTACGTTCATTTGATTTTACTCACAATTTAATGAAGGGACAGACGTCACGAACGACTCGTTAGATGCAGAATCTAACATTGCTTGAAAATATATTTAGGTTTTAGTTTTGAACTCTGGTGGTTTTTCATTATATCTTTTTTCCGTATCCGGGCAAAATCCTAGGATTTAGTGGTAGAATTTTGGTCATTGACCTTTTGATAAGCACCATCAGAGTGTAGCTAACTTTAAAATACCGTATATATGTTATGGCTAATGGTTCATGATTTCTTGTTTAGTAATGTTTAGTAAGACTCGATTTTATTATTTAAATTAATTAATTAATTAATAAATTTATTCATTTCTTTATTTAAATAACATTTTATTACCAAACTAAATACTAAACTTTAATAAATAATAAAACTTAATATAATGTTCGCAAAAGAAAAAAATAAATGAAAAATTTAGAAAAAAAATAGATAAATTTTATGCATTAGTATTCTATTCGCTGGTGCAACATAAAATTATTGAATTTAATAAACATTTTACATTGAAAATCTGAGCTTTATTTCATAATCATATAATAGAATAAATTCAAATAAAAATCATACAAAATAATAATCATTTAAAAATTGAAAGCTGCATCTGCTCTTGTTACGGCCTGTAATTAGAATAAATTTTGTGTATCAATTGTTTTTTATTCGTATTATTTTATTGCTTATAAATTAAACTCAAATTATTTATAAATTGAAATACGTATTTAAATGTTTGGTAAATAACAAACTTAAGGATTACTCCGGACTTAAATATTTTGGTAATTGGAAAATTATATATTTATAAAAGAGCGGGGAGAAACAAGTTAATCAAGAAATCTGAATATTTGGAGTATTTTTACTGGACGTTAGGATTATTTTTACCCCAGAAAAGGTATTTTCTACTGGCAAAATATATAGTTTACTTTTTGAATTGCTAACGCTTTTATCTAGATTTTATATTTTAATTAAGATGCGTTTCAAGAGGTTAGACTTCATCCATTTTTTGATTATTCAAATATCGATGGCTATGTTAACAATTCCAAACGAACATCGATATTTCATTTAAAAGTGAGAAAAGATACAAAAACATAAATGTATTTCCATCAAAACGTACATTGTGTGACCTTTTTTTTGTTTATAAAACTGAAAAGTTCAATTATTGAGATCAAATGCAATCGATTTTTTTTTTTTTTTTTAAAAATCGATAATCGTTAAAATGGGGATTAATCGATTCTTAAATTATTAAAAGAATTTAATAATATAATGGAATTTAACAATCAATTCAATCTAATTGTATCGGTACAATAAATTCATTTGGTGAAAAACAAAATATTCGAATTTTTAAATCATTTTCATTTCTTAATTGAATAATGAAAAAAAAAAAAACAAATAATTTCTGTGCACACATGAAAAAATAGAGCTGCCAATATGGATTGGTAAGTACACTATTTCATTTTTGTCAGAGTTGGCAAAAAACAGGTTTTTTTTAATAAAAAACAAATACATGTTTTTTTGTTTTAAACACAATAAAAAACGTTTTTTTCGTTTTATTTGTTTTTTTTTTATTTAATTTCAACAAAAAGTTCTAAGATTGCTCTTATTTAATGAAAGCATTACAAACAAATAAAAAT
>JAABKK020058826.1:0-35415 GCA_011634745.2 Catotricha subobsoleta
TTCAGGTGGGTTTTATCAAAGTGCAAAAACCCAGAAAAACCCAAAAAACCCACTGGGCAGGTATTTTTGATTCGGAACCCTGTTGGTAATAGAGACGCACTGAAATTACTCATTTATGAGAAATGCTCATAAAGTTAAAATTTGGTCCCAGATTTGATAAAAATCGAAAAAATCATGATTTTTTGAACTCTTGATTTTTTGCATTTTTCATATTTTTTTGAGTTTAGTTTTTCTTTAAGCGGATTTATATTAAATAAATATAAATTCAATAAATAAATACATATATAAAAAATAAAGACAACACCGTTTAATTTTCACTGATTTTCACGTTTTGTGATAAAGTTTTTTGACATTTTTATTAATGTTTTCTGACAAAATTAGTAGAAGTATTGTAATAGCATCTGATGATGGCCACTTTTGTAACTGAAACAATTGTACTGCAAATTTATATAAAAATAAGTGAAAATTAAACCGTGTTGTTTTTATTTTGTATATATTTATTTATATATATTTCACTTGTATGTTCTGATTAAAGATAATAATATAAATTCACTTAAAGGAAAACCAAACCCAACAAAATTTGAAACAAAACCAAAAAATCATGATTTTTTCGATTTTTATCAACTCTGTCCATTTCAGTATTTACTATTTAGTCAGAATGTAAAAGTTTCTGTGAATTCTCTAGTTGCATTTAGAAACAAGAAAGAAAAAAAATCTGAGAAGCGTCGAATAACAAGAAAGGATAAAAAATCATTTATTTTCGTACCTAAAAACAATTTAATTGAATGAAATTATAACCGCATATATCAAATAGATTCCAATAATAAAGCTATTGTTTCTAAATGGGAAGATGTTCATATCATAAAAGTAATGTCTTACTGTAAACCATCATTATTAATATATTTATTTGTATAATTACTAACTATTCGAAACACTATAGATGATTTGTTAAAATGATTATATTTATTTATTGATATATTTATTGTTATAAATAAGAGATAGATCCATTTAAAAGAAGCGGTATTAATATTAATATTGATTTGAGGAAATGAGAAAGTTTACCATTCGAACTAAATAAATAAATATATAAATAAATAAATAAATAAATAGAAATATGTACCTAATCTAATATAGGATAGGATACCTTCTCTGAGAAGCGTGTGTTTTTGTTTGTATGGAACGGATATACATATTCGACAATATCTTATTTACATATATTGTACGAAAACTGCTCCCTGACACATTATTATTTATTTATTTACGGTTTGTATTAAACAAAGAATATTTCTATTTGAATTGACATTTAAATTGTTAAAATACGAGGTATAATATTTATTATACTTTCGGTTACGATTATCCTTAATAAAGTTTTTCTTTTTCTATCTTTTTTTTTTTTTGTTTTCGTTAAATATATGAACATATTTAATTTTGATATAAAATTTATTGAATATAATCAAATATTTTTATTTCATTTTTTTTTGTCTTCCAGACGTCTGGTTTTGCAGACGTTGATGCGCCCTAGAAATTATTGGTATATTATATGAAAATTACCTACTTCTATGTACCTCTATTTACCTATCTAAACCCATCATAAACCTTTATCTATATACGCAACGATATGTTTAAATATATATATATCTTCTCTATAATACAAGATATTGTTATGCAGTTGAAAAGGAAATGGGACAGCGAATAAAACCTTGATAAAAAAAAAAAAAAAATAAATGAAAGGAAGGAATAATAAAAAAGAAAAAAATTATTGATATATATTTTTGTTTTTCTTTTCTTTTTTCCATTATTTTTGTAAAACAATAATAGCAAACCGAAGAGAAAAAAAAACAACTCATAAACGTGGATCATCTGCAGATATTTTAATCATATTAGAATGAACATTAATAAATTATGGTTCGCATGACATATTTAGAAAGAATAATGGTTCGCTTACGTTTCTTTATTATATCATTTCATTTTATTTTCTAAAGTTTTACCTTTTCATTTCAATTTTCATTCATTCATAATGAATGTAGGAGTTAATATGTATTGTATATTGTATGGTTCTAATAACTAGACCAATTTATTATCTACTCAATGCCGCGTAATGAGCGTATCTTCATCAATTAAGCAAATAAATATAATGCACAAAATTTATTTGCTTATCATAATTTGTGAGAGAATATTGTTAAATATATATTGCATTGAAATATAAAAGGTATGCCTTTCTGAACTAAACCTTGTTTAAATTATAATAATGCGAACTCAATTGTTTAGAGATAAACAAATATTACTGCTTTTGACAACCTGCCAACCAAACCTTGATTTTGTTTTGTGTTCAATCTAAACTAAAAAAAAAAAAAAAGAAGAAGAAAGAAAAGCCCAATACCTCGCCCCAAATCATTTTCATAATATGCTTTAACATTGGTACATATATCCGGTTATAATAAATGTTTCCATTTTCTAATATAATTCACGCATTA
The DNA here is from genome assembly GCA_011634745.2 of Catotricha subobsoleta. Classification (NCBI taxonomy): domain Eukaryota; kingdom Metazoa; phylum Arthropoda; class Insecta; order Diptera; family Cecidomyiidae; genus Catotricha; species Catotricha subobsoleta. Next base: position 2,475 of record JAABKK020058826.1, read on the forward strand.
TGCAATCCAATAAAAGAAAATCCCTCCTGTTGGTTTCATAATGTTTTGACAGTTACATCAATTTTTATATTGTTTTGTGCATACAAATTTAGTGGACCATATTAAAAAGAATCTAATTATATTTTGCTAGAATGGAACGATGAACAAAGTCAATATGGGAGAATAGTAATTTTAATTATTATTGTATAACAATTTAAAAAAAAAAGTAGAATAATAACTAATTTTCTCCATAATGCACTGGGAAAACTATAGAATTTGGATTAATATCAAGAATTGATTACAAGAACTGAACTTATCTGCATTATGTAATTAGATAAGGTGTTGTAATAGCAAACAAAAATAAATCACAAAAAGTTCACTTTATTATTTTTGGTGTTAAGGAATATTTTCGCTTCTGAATATATATTTATGCACAGAAAACGTATTTAAACAAATATAGTTTTAAGACAATAAACGCATTTTTTTTTCTTTTTTCTTACTGAATTTATAAAAGATTTTTATATTGGTCAAGATAATATTTAACGTATAAATCTTTGTAAAATAAATTACAGAATTGATTGCCTTTAATCTAATTGTTTGTATTGCAGAGTCAAATTCTTTTGAAACATTATGAAGCATATTTATTAAGTTTTGATAAAAGCACTGTGAATTGATCTTTACTTAGAAGATTTTTTACAAAATACAATTTAAATAAAATTTAATTGGTGTATAGTTTTTATAATTTAATTTTCCTAAAGAATATTTTAAGGAACCAAAATGAACGCAAGAAATATTAATTAAAGACTAAGAAAATCGTATTTATGGCGAAACCACAAAAAATGGAAAATGGAAGTGCGAAATCCGTTACGTGCTGAATCGATTATTGTTTTTTTTTTCTACAAACACCGTGCTTTATTTGAGGAAAAAAAGTTCAGCAGGTATGTCCCTTACTAGAGAGTTCAAATACCCTCTGTAAATTTGACTGGTCAAAAATAAATAAACGAACAAAAAATTAATCTTTATAAAATGAACAAGATTTAAACCATATTATACAAATTTATTTTATTTTTTTATGGATTGAAGGACTTAGCAACTAACTTGCGAGGCTTGATAATTAATATTTAATCTAAATTTCACTTGTCTTTACTAGGATTTACTTGGGCCCCGTTTCGCAAAACTTAGAATGAATAAATAAATGTTGCATTCTATCCTAATAATATATATATTTATATACGAAATACAACAAACCTGTAGATTTATTTGTCTATTCATTCAGAGATATTTGGATTTGAAGAACAGAATTTGCAAAATTGTAAGTTTTGCGATACAGAACCCGCATATCTTAATAATTCCAAGATAGTTTTTTTTTGAAGTTTAGTAGCTAAAATAGCTACTAGTTTAATAAATATAAAATCATTTTCCTTTAAAAATTGTTAAATTATCACTATAATAAAGAAAAACTCGTAAATAATAATTGTCAGTTGCTGAAAAATTACAATAATTGTATTTCACAAAAATCTCTTGTTAAAACAAAAAATTAATGAATAAAGAATTGAATTGAATTGATAAATATAAAATATTGTTTAAATAATGCGTCGTACGGTATTTTAGAAATTCAAAATAATTTTCTATGTTCGTTAATATTAGTTTTTTGGATAAAACAAACGATTTGATTCAATTTTAATATTAAATTTTATTTATTATTAAATTTAATAGACAAAACCAAACATCATATAAGTACCTACCTACATATATAATTATTGGAAAACTTGTGAATTTATTCAGATTTGATACTTGAATTTGTCTATGAAATACAAAATACTAAAATTAAATTTTATATGAAAATACTTCCATATTCAAAACAAAATTTCAAAATACATTTGATATTAAAAAAAAAAAAATTGTGTAAAAACGACGTAAAATGTCAAAATTTACGTTAAATGGGCGTAGTTTCAAAATAATGTTACACTCACGTCGTTTGCCCAAACTGTAGCTATTGTTAATTTGCTAATATTGTTAATATCTGCGAGGCAAATTATTATGATATGATGAAGCATATATGAGATTGACATACATATCGGAATTACAGAAAAAAAAAAACAGAACTGATATAAAATTAAAACACGATCAAATATAAATGATTAATATTATTATTTATTATTTTATTTGTTTGTATTTCGACAAGTTTTCAAATTTTTTTTGGCTATAATATTTAAGAGAGTTCAATTAAAAGTTTAAATTTACCATTTGGTTTATTTCTAAACTGAATAAGTTTTATGCAAATCGACATAAATTAACTACAGAAATGCAAATAAATAATATATGTTTTTGTCAAATATTGTTTTATTTCATTTTTTTCTATTTGCTAATTTAATAATTTCTGTAAACTTTCATTTAAATTTCATTTAACTTAATTAAGTACGCATGAGCACATCTATAACTAAATGGTTTATTGATAATTGTGTACTTGTCTACAATCGACATGTTATGCAAATATTTAATTGTTTGTCTGAGTCTAAGTATTTATCACTATTCAAATGCGTGTTTCTACTTTTATATATTACGCAGTCTGTGTTTTATTCTAACTAAAAGTACCCAAAACGTAAACATTCATTTATGAATAATGCGGGCATACAATTTTACGGTCGTTTAAAATATCAAATATATACTCATAAAATTACTACAATTATTTATTTATATAGGTAGTGGTATATATATTTAATTTAATTTTGAATAAAGGTTATTGGCATATTCAGTCATTGTTTGATAGCGTTTTAGATAGTTATACTCAGTGGTCACATATAAAAATAAAAGATTTTTAAGAAAATTATGCAATCAACAAGGAAATAAGAGTAATAAATAACAAACTTAATAAATATTTCTTTATTTACATATCATTATTATCCGAGAGATAAATTTTTGGTTTAGAAAATCACTGCATTGAACAATTTTAATCACAGCTGATTGATTCGCATTTTCTTGTTCACTAAAAACTCAATATTTTGAAAAGTTAAAATTACAAATCTAACGAGCTTTAAAAGTAGTTTATAATTTATATCCCCTAAATTACTTATGCTAATACTGATTTATTTTATGAATTGCTACTGCAAATTAAGCAAAGAGTAAATTAATCAAAAACAAATTATATTAATTAGAAATTAAATCGTATGAGTGCAATTTAATCAATGAGATAAGACTATCAGTGAATTCTGTTTATAAGGTTATTAGTCAATTTGAATAAAAGTAAGTACATAAAGATTGTTGGATATCGTATTCAGTCACAGTTCACAGATAATGGTAAATATAAGAAAACATTTTTTTTAAATATTTATATATGAAACTTTTATCTTTTTCTTTAGATACCGAGACTAGCTTTAAGATTCTAATAAGAAAACATCTTTATAAATGAATTAATACTTACTGATGTTATCGCAGTGCCTGAAAAGAAATTGTGACCTAATTTCACATAAAAAAAAAATGACCAGAATTGTTTTATAAAATTATGTTAAAATTGACAGAATAACGTCTAGCATATAACACATAAAAATTGAAGAAGACAAAAATATATTGTCGCCATTCTATTCTAATAAACAATTTAAATATTGCATTATATTTATTTATCAAAGAGTTCTACTTAATTTAAATAATATTTTAAACATACACACTGTATAACTGTACTGTACTAAATTCAAAATTATTAAATGTGGTTGAAGAACTTCTGCTAAGTGAATTATAAAGCTTTCTTTTAATCGGAGAAATTTCATCGACCGACTGGCGCTATTTGCTTATAAATTAAGAAATAATTGGAATATCTTTTAATAAATTTTGTAACTATGTTAGAACCAAATGCAGTGAGATTGTGCACAGATATAAATTATTTATTTTGTATTGTTTAAACGAATAAACAGTCGGTCGGTACCAAACATTTTAATATAAAATCTAATATGGATATATCCAGGTGCGTATAATAACTGATAACAATTCAATTTAAACTTTATTATTATGTTTATTGTTATTTAAATTTAATTATTGTAATAAATGTCGTCGATTTCCAATAATACAATAAAATGCATGTAAAGTATTTTTTTTAATTTTTTTTTTCTAAATAACTGGGTACTTAAACAATTTATTGTTATTGTAGCTCGAGTAAATTAATAATTGAATATGTACAATGATATTTTAATTAAAATATGTAATACTCGTAGTATTAATAATGAATATATTCGAATAATGTAATTCCTGTGCTAAAATTGTAATGTTTTTTTTCCGTGTGTTTCATCAAAATTAAACTTAAATACCTGGCCTATTAAAATTATTTGCTTATTTATTTTCCTGTAGAACTTCTGATTTTCTAAAGAAACACAAAAATATATGTTGTGGTGGATTTCTGATTGATTCCAGAAACAAAAGCATATGAAGCATATCAATTTATTTTAATATTATAATTGATAAGATAAAATTTGATGAACAAGTTATGAGATGACATAAACACATAATCATTATAAACACAAATAGAAAATTAAAATTATTGAATAACAATATTTTTGCAAATTCTTGTATTTATTGTAATTTTATTAAATTAAATTAAATCTTAACGACTTACTTATATATGCCAATTTTTATTTGAAGAGTAACTGCAAGAAGAAATTATCTTTGGATTTAGTTTTTATTTATATACTAATTGACAAATACGTGTTTATCCAAAATTCAATGAATCTGCATTTAGTTAATGCAAGAGTGTAATGTTAATAATGTTAAATACTATAATATGAGGTAGGGGTAGGGGTAATAAAGCTATTGCCACACAAATAATAATGTATAAACTCTTGAATATGCATTTTCTGGTGCAATATAGTTAATATGATTTTAATTTTACTTTATATACAATGTAAATTCACACACTCACCTTCCAGCGATGTATATTCGGCCAGTGGTATGTATTTTACTTAGGGGCTTTTATCTTGCAGTACATATAATATATTTTAAAAAAAATACTTAAGTCAGTAAGAGTATTGATAAAATAATCGCCGCTGAAATATGAAATTATCTTATGTTACAAAAATATTTCTTTCTGAATTTTTTAAAATTAAAAATTTATGAATTTTAAGGTATTAAAAAAAAAACTTAATGTTTTGCAATGCCCTATAATTTGCTTGTTTTTTGTTATTGGGTTAGAATCTTTTAATTTTCTGAGATAATTACTGAAAATTTAATTAAGTTTCCGTGCATTTATAACAAATATTTTTGAATATATTTCATATCTATAGCATAGAATCTGTAGAAAATCTGAGCATCGATGATATTGAACTATTATTTTAACGTTTTTCACAAATAATTCAAAATATATAAATTGCCGACATGCTAAATTTTACTAAAAATTATAATATGCGAGGAATGTATTTATCTCGTGATCATAGTTAATATGAATTTACATCTACTTAAATCGACTATATTGAATTTTCTTTAATGTATGTATAATGAAATATAATTTTTCGCTTACTAAACCAAAAATATGTTGTTATTGAAGCTGTATAAATTTGCACAGCAGTCAGTATACGAATATATGCAGTGATCGAAGTAACAAATTCTATTAAACCCACTATAATAACTTGAAAAATAATTTTCCTAAAAACTTCAACCAACCAATCCCCATAAACTTTGTATAACAGATGATGCACCAATCGGATTACTTTATGACACTCGTGACTTGGCTAAAAAAAAAAAAACATATATATATTTATATTTTTATTATAGTAGCTTGATGTTCAATAACGTGAATTTATATATTTTCCAACACCCGCATACATTTATCTATATAGAATCGAATACACATCACAAATAAACCACCCACTCATTCCAATTTCACATTAATTCAACCCCATTAAGGAAAATATCGATTTATATATAAAAGCATTAGAGCAAAAATGCGCGTTTAGATTGTGGTAGAAAATGTATTTATTGTGTGACAGTTGCTTCGCATTCAGTCTATTCATTTTTCGTTTCTCGAATAGTAGTAGGGTGTAGTTTAGGTGTTGATGGCGTAAAAAGAGTTTCTTTCTACGATTGATGATGACCGGAAATGAGAAAATTTAATTATTTGATACTTACTTTAGTGTGTTACTGCACGAGCACAGACCTAACGCTCTTAATTTTAACATAGTTTCATAAAGGAGAGTATATAAGGTCTGATAAATCTAAAGCAACAATAAGCATATAGTTAAATTTGCAATTTGGTTGATTCGTGCTATTCGTATTCAGTCATCACCATCAGTATGCTTAAATACATGAAAATTGATTCAAGCGTCTCAATGTTAGAGAAATTCTATAGGTATTAAATTATAGAGCAGAGACCGAGACAGAAATGGAAGCACCAATATCACAGAAACAAACAATTCTTCCTATACTTAGTCATAAATTTACCTGTATAATAGCTTGACTGCTGTGTAACTATAAGTATCTCACTCTAATGAATTTGAAACTGTATGTTTGTATATCCAAAGCAATATATTTAAAATAAATACCGGCAAAATACGATATACAACGAACTATAGAAGAAGAGGATATAACGCTATTTAATATATAATCAAAAGTATGTATATAAATACCATATATGCGATACGGCTGTAGAATGTATTATAGTCATTATTGGAATCAATGAATTTCTAAATTACAGCACCACTAAGCTTAAACATTAATTGATGAGAAATATTTTGATATTTATATTGAGGTGTAGGTTGATCATGTGCCTAAGATCGGAAAGTAAAGGTATGCTTTTTTCATGATATTATAAAACATAGATTAAACATATAATTGTTTTAATTACCGACCTATATACCATTCAATAAAATATTTGTTTAATTTTGTGATTATATAAATTTTTTTTTGTATTCAAAATACAGAAATCCACCATTTTATTTTGAATATAATAAACTCTGTAAGCTCCATATAATTATATATATTGTATAAACGTATTTTCTATACGTATAACGCAATATAGTCTCTACAGGTACATAAATATCTGTAATTCTTCATACTATTAAATATAAAAGAGAATATTATGTGTTTTATTTTGTTAAGTAAATACTCACAATTTAATTTTTTTTATATATATAGGTATATGAAAATTTTCCTCATATATCATAATCAAACAGTTATATATTTTTTTTCCATATACACTATACAACAGCACTAACAATACCTACTGGATAATTTTCAAATAATTTATTCTATGTGATATATAAAATGTCAAACTCCATTTGACATTTTTTTTTTTTTTATATATGAAGAAATGTAACGAACATCATAATGTAGCTCCACCTACCAGGCGTGGTTAGGTTAACATCGAATCATGAGGAGAGTCGAGGGTATCAGAGTTCAGTTGTTCCAATAATACATTCTGTAACGTTAAATAAATTTCATCTTTTACACTGTAAAGCTTTTAATATCCTTCTTTTTTTTTATCAAATAAGATCTATTAATTAAAGCAAAATACTTAAATTCGAGAGTTTATTCGTCGTAATTTTTCTAATCTATCAATCAGGATACACTTTTATTTTCGTAGAAATTATTACTAAAATTTCGGACTACAAAGAACCAAAGCCGGTTTTCAGTATTTTTATGGAAAGTGATTTATGCATTGAAGTTTTAATTACTTAAAATGAAATTTAGATATTCACAATTTAATGTTGATTGAACTTATTCATTAAATAAGCTTGTTTATTTATGTATTAACCAGCATCATTCAAAATGTGAAAGTTGCTACTAGATTTCATGCGCTGTTTCAGACCTAGAAATTTATGTTCTTAATATACTGAATTTCCAGAAGAAATGCACAAGAGTTTCTAAATATTTCTTAACTCACCAAGAAATTTCAGTTTAAATTTTCTAAATATGTAATTCTAAATAATTTCGTTTCATCAATTTCAAATGATGAAAAACAGACAGTGTAAAACTTCTACTCTACGATTTCCAACCTATACAACCACATATATATACGGAAAATAGCTACAACATAGAAAATATATGTTTTTTTTTTTTTTTTATATATATATTGCAATCGCGTTATCTGATGGTGTCGGATGTTGTGCTGTGATGGGTGTTTATGGAGGCTGCGGCTTATAGCAAAAGTAAAGTCGGAAAATTTGAAATCAAGTAGAACGAATCATAATACAGGCGAAGGCGGTAAACTTATATAGTTTAGTGTGGTATTTTGTTATAACCGCGCGTAAATTTTTAGATAATTTTTTTTCTCGATATCGATGAAATCGTTAAAGTAGATAGTTAGTTAGATATATACATTTGCAGTAATTGAATGGTGAAAAAGAAAATAATAATTTTTGCTCATAGTTTTATCTAAACAAGTGATCTTTGTACTAATTTATTGTGCATGAGCTCGAACTTATGATTATACGAAAATAATTATCTTTTAAAAGTTTATTTAAAATTGTTCTGGAGTTTAACTAATTATACCACGACTATATTTAAATGATGTTATCTTTTTTTTTTCATTCTTAAATAAAAATATTTTTCCCAAATACTAAAACTAATATTTATGTTCAGTGATAGTGAATAGTAATAATAAGTGTACTGAGTATAGTTGACTTTTAGTTTGATTTTCGAAAACATTATTATTAAATAAATTGATCGTATTGATGAGAGAACTGCGAGCACAAATATTATTGTTTATTGTTTATTAAAAAAAAAAACGTTTAAAATGGAAACGAAGCATTCAGATAACTCGGGTAAATATTTATTTTGTATTGTTTGACTATGTTTTTTTTTTCTTTTACTTTTCGAGTCCTGAGATCTTTTTCATAATAATTTTTTTTTTTTTTAATTTTATCAAAATATGCCAGTAAAATGTTAGCTTAAAAATAATATATAAGCAAAGAAGACCGTAATCATTGTCGAAATAATGGATAAAATAATAAACTTTTTATTAATAAAATCAAAAAGATCGCAAGAGCTTAATTAACTGTATCTGGATACCTCGATAACAGAATCAGGATACTTTGATTTTTTTTTCTTATATTGTTAGAACATAATTTACTACAAAACTGAATGAGAAAACTTGGAAGTTCAAACGTATTTAAAATTTCATTCATGAGGTACTACACATACATATATTAATGATAATACATTTAAATTTTCTTTAAACAGCTGATATTATGGTCGACGAATTTATCAATTTTTCTCTTTAAAATTAAAAAACCTTAACTGTTGTGCTAATAGATATTTAACTTTAATTTTGTATTTATGAAGCAAATTTAACTTATAAGACGCTGTTTGATAAAAATGTTGAAATTCCTGCATTTAATTTTATTATCTTCAAGTTTACAAAATTCACAATTTATTTTTGACTTTAAACCTATTAATTTTACTGGAAACTTTATTAAAAAGTTTCAGTTAAATATTGCTGATTATATTGAAAGAAGAGAAATTCTTGCCGAAGATCACGTTGTATGAATTCTACAATTGGTACTGTACTCAAAGAATATGTAACTTATTAACGGTGCGTTAATGTGGGTTGACAAAATCAGTAATGTTTTTAAGTAACTAAAATAAGGAACTTCACTAATAACACAATATCTACGATTAAATGGTTCTCCAGATACATATTCCAGGTCAAAGATTAAGTCATAATTAAAATTGTGCATTTAGTATAGCTATTGTAAGAAACAGGATCCAGTAGACCATATAATCTGAAATGTTGAATCTAGGTAATATTTATAATTAAGGTTAGCTAACTAGGAAAAATTAATAAATAATAAATTATTTCTATACATTTTAAATCCCTTAAATTTGGAGATTAAATATTAGCTTTTTTTTTTTAAATTATAACCAACACATGGATGATTTAATGAATACCAAAAGCGGAAGCTACTAATTATAATGATTGCAAAAGCATGAAAACTAGTTAGATTTTGAGTCTGCTTTGCTACCGAAATTTAGTGGTCATTCTAATTAGTACAAATATAGCAATAAAAAAGGCTAAATTATTTATAAACACAAATTATTAATGCAATAAATAATATTACAATTCATTTTAATTATTATATTTCCACTTATGATTACGGAAACGAAATAAAGGCCGACATCGTTTAATAGCTCTATATTTACTATATCTACTATAATTACAAATTTTATAAAAATATTACTATTATTTATTTAGCGGTTCAACGGAAAACTACTCTGCCTGATTTAAAATTTAAATAAAACTTTTAAACGTCAAATTCACTGATAGCCATATAAAATACTATAAAATCTTGCTTATAAAATCTATAATAAAAATATATAAATTATTTTTCGTGAAATGAAATTTTATTAAGAGGTCATAAAATACCTTCTATTGTTTATGTTTTCAAAACTTGTCTGATTCGACATAACACATAACAGATAGATATATAGGCTATGAATTCAATATTTATGCTTATGGCATTTTTATATACAACATCTGTTTCTGGTAGCCACTGTTCTGTCTGCATATTACAGTAAACTTAATGGCACCTCAAACGATATACACTGGTCCATGACCGTCATAATAAAATTATTACTGCATTGTGATCTACATTAATAGTGACAGAAATCTATATCAAATATTAAACAAATTAACGAATAATGGCTGCTTCTTCTTCTTCTACTTATTTTTTTCATTTAAATACACATATATATATATATATATAATGTAGCCAGAAAATATATATATATTTTCTTATGTGCGACTGTGATCCATGGATGAAATATTTATAAAGAAAAGAATATTCATTTTGGTTAAATACAAACAAAGGCATATCTTGGAGTTGAATGAATGTTGATTTTAAACTTTATTTAAATTAATAAATTTTTACTATAATTAACCTCTTTGCAATAAATGGATGTTTGTTAAATTTTTTTGGTTTATTATATAATTAATAGTGTACATTTTTTAAGATTGGGCTACAGGGAATAAAATAAAAATTAATAATTGCATGCCGACATATATGTCCATTTTAAATATTTTTAAATTTGTTATCCCCTGTTACTATCAGTGTTGTACACATTATACTAACACTTATTTAGATGGACCAACTACTCCAATCTTTGTATTAATACCACCGTCGGAGAAAGCTTTTACTGTATTTATTCCTTCTACTTATGGATTTTTAAAATTTCGACCAAAGTCCGGTCGACTTTCAGACCCGGATAAATCAGGAAGAACAATTTATCTAATAAATTTTAATAAAAAAGAAAAGACTAGGTATTCAGAAAATCACTTTATACTTTAACATTTTAATAAGTGTGTTTTTCACATTACATCAAAAAATATTGCATCATCTTAAATTATTTTTACTGTATAAAAAGTTTTGATGTCATATAAGTATAATATATAAAAACTATAATATATTTAAAATTAGATTATCAATAATTTATAGTGTAATATAGTGTAATACATAGTACATAGATTTGGAATCTTATTTCGAGTTTCTGATATACTTATTTAAAAATGAGATCTATAAAATATTTTTATATCTTTAAAAATTATATGAACATTGTTAGATTACATCGAGATAAAAATGAAGTAAAAATTATATTGAAGTTTTACCAACATCTCACTTTGTAATATATTTGTGTGTATCTGTAATCTTTACCCGAACTTTTGCATTCGAAACTGTCTAGTTAAGGAATTATTCAATTTATCTTTGAAGGGCCTAGTAGAGAAATTAATTAAATCAATTAATGAAACATATTCCGGCGCTGGGCTTTACAAAGATAAATCGAATTCTTCCTTAAACAGACAGCTCCAACTGCAAAACTTCCAGTCAAAATAGCAAACACAAATATTAAATATCAAAATAAAATGAAAATAGAATAAATGAAAAAGAAAAGATAAAGAGTTTAAATGAATCACTACTTACTTATTATATACAGAAAATATTTTTTTTTAAGTAATTACAAGTTTTTTGAGTAGGTTTCGGTTCTTATGAAGTAGGTTATAGATTGACTTCAAATCATAAACATAGATAGCAACAAAAATTGTTATCTAATACTTATTTTGGGCAGAAACAAAAAAAAAATCTTTGTTATAAAAATATTTACAAAATAAGAGAAATATTTTCAGTTTTCATCAAATGTCAAAATTTCTTTTGATAAGTTTCGTATCGGGTTTATTTTTATTAATTTATAAGTACATGCATTTTACGCTGATCTATTGCTATATATATACAGAAACTGTCTGTTAGTTAATTTATTATGTTAGCGATATAATAATATTATTATTTACTATTCTTTTATTTATGTCTGTCTGCAATTTATATACAATAACAAATTTATCAATTATTATATACCTACAATTGATTTGTATATTTAGATGTACTTATCGTAGTCAACCTGCTTCCAATGTGTACAATCTTTCTATTTATTAAACATTTTGTTTATCATTTAGGTATAGGTATACCTTTCTTATACATTTTTTTTTTTTTTTTTGAATGATACATATGACTTTAATGTGTTCACATGGCTAAATGTAAACGTGAACCTAAATCTACTACTAAAACTGTATTCATATTGTTATGTGTTATTATTATAATAAAAGAAAGTAAAATATAATAAGATCTGTGTCACTATATAAATATAATAATATCACCTTCTACTATAGAGCAGGTATTATCAAGTAGGTTTCTGTTCATTTGATTATTTTAAAAGAGAAAAGAAGTAAAATAATTATTATATTTTATAACCCGATATCTATTTAAAACAGACAATTTAAATTTAAATATTTGCTCAATATTTTCAATACAAACATAATTTTTCAACCATATAATTTTTAGTTTTTTGTAAAGGTGCAGGACAGACAATTGTATCAATACAATATTATGGAGACACTGTTTTTTTTCTTATAAAACATGCATAACATTTTATTTATCATTAATATTATTAATATATTGAGACTTTTTATCTGTCATACAATAATAATAATATCGTTCGAAGTAGATCGCACCAATTCACATTACTCGATGGCTGGTGAAAAAAATAGGCACACGAGTAAACTTTTGTATAGAATACAGCACAAAATTGTTCCATTTTTGTATCGTAAAAATATATTTTGTCCCTTTTTTTTTCTTTTTTTTCTTAAACAAGGGATATGTGCTGTGATGTCTAAATAATTATTGTGCGTAATTACTTTTTAAAAATATGCAAAGAAGATTGTACAAAAAAAAAATATACGTGATGTGAAATGGTGTTTGGTGAAAATTGGCATATAAACCATGTGGAACATTGACAGAATATTTAAGTGTGTGAAAAATAAAAATTTCTTGAATTGTTCAAATTGACTTACCAGAATTTCGAACTTGTTAAGATTATTGTGGATCTCGATAATTTTAATATTGAACGGTTATAAAAATTAAATGATTATTTTAACTTAATAATATCTCAAATTTAATATTATTTTTTTACTTTAATGTTTAATATGTTTAATATATATAATAAATATCCACCATAATTGTAAATATGAATCCTCTGAATTCTCAGAATTTTTAAATGCCAGTTTATCACACACATATTTTATAAGTCGTTAAGTATTTTGAAATAATTTGGAATTTAATTTAATTTGTAATCGTAATCGATAATAAGCGTCTTCGAGCAACGATTCAGAATTATACTTAAAATTAATATTACAGTAGAAATGGTTTTGACATAAAGTTTATACAACTTAACTTACACTAAAGTAACCTTAAATCGTTGCTCGATAACGCATTTTTATCGATTACGATTTACAATTGCAAATTTATAATATATAATATAATAATGTAAATAAAAATTAAATTTCAAATAATTTCCTTTATTATGAATATGTTGTTTAGTGTTTCTCGATCATAACTTTCCATTAATTAATATTTACATATAATAATATCTTGTTGACATTTTTTTTCCTGTACACAATTAATATATGGGTTCAATGACAAAGCTATTCATCTGGTATTTCTTTTAACGGTTATATGTAAGATATATACTTACCAGACGTTATTTTAAGGTTTATTTAGAGCTACCAAAGGTTGGAGGATTTTTTTGCAATATCATATTTAAAGACAAAAAAAGACTGCTTTTCCGATTTTTAATTAAATAGAATAATTTTTACTCTATGTGAGGTTTTTAGAGCTGGTTCATAGATGAACCAGAACTATCATCTATCCAAAAGAAAGGTGTCAGTTAATACATTTTTATATGTAAATGAATGTAAATGGATTTATAGAGCTATAATTTGTCGATTTAGAACTACCAATTTTTCTAGAGCTACCACTTAAAATACCCAACTAGCACAAATTACACAAAAGTGCCGAAGCTGTAGTATATTGGCGGCCACATATAAGCGTTTGGTTGGTTGGTGGCAGAAGCGAAAAATAGAGGCATAGTGGTAGTACGATTACTATTTTCAGGCATCTACAAGAAATTGAGGCATAGTGGCACACACATACCGGATGCCATTGTGATAGAGCAAAGGTGTAATGGCAACCTTAATATGGAATATTTGGGGGCCGACAAATTATGATGGTTTACATGACCAACTAAAGGATGCCATTATGATAGAACATATGGTATAGTGGTACCTTTATATGGATAATTTGTGGCCGAAGAATTATGAACGAATATGAATGCCTAAAGATAAATAGTATTTCCTGATTTTTATGATGCTTGGCCAGATAATAATGAATAGATAATAATTGCTAAACAATGTCGTCATATGTGAGATCTGAGATGTTATAATTTTACTTTTTTTTTATAATTTTCTTGAATATTGGAAATATTTGAGATGCTTTGTATTATTCTGAGGTATAACTAAAAAGTATCCTATACGAAAGTATCATTCTTATATACATTCCCATACATGTAAACGGGAAAAACATCCACTTTTTCATAATAAATAATTACATCATTGTTGTCATCTTTATTATTATATTTTGGTTATGGCTTCCATTTTATTTTGTTACGGCTAATTGGCAGTCCGACTGTAGTTGCCAATATATTATATTGTGGTTATTTTTAATCTCACATACTATGAAAGTAGGTTCGTATTTACACTATGCATGTCGATTAGATGGTCATAATAGGGCATATTGGCAGCTCGTCATCACGCCTTTGCTAGTTGGGTAACCCCTGATACTTACAAATATATATATACTATATATAAATAGAATATAAGACAAAGCAATATCTAAAGTAATTATTCATCGAAATGACATTTTTAATCGCACTTTTGATTATTAAAAGTTAGTTAGTTTCTCTAAAAGAACATTTCTGCTAGGTATACATATTAATAATTTATCCTACATCGTATGCTTTATATGCATAATAACAAAATCTTTAATTTAAATCAAACTACACTTCTTGGTAATGAAATAACATTTTTATTTGATTTAATTTGCACGATGAATATGCCCTAAATAAAATAATAATAATAAAAAAAAAAAAACCATTTGTCATAATATTTTTATATCAAGAACATGTTATAAATAAGTAAGAATAATTTAATAACCGTATATCGTAACACATCTAACACCAATTCGCAAATACAAAGCATATGATTTAATTCCATCAGATAATAAAATATTATTCTATTTACTTTAAACCCTAAATATACGTACTAATTTTAATGCATGCACCATAACCATAACTATCGTAAAATAAGTGCATCAAAAAATCACCAACATCAAATTAGGGGTGATTGCTAAACAATTGTCTCGAGGGTAAAATCTAGTATTTTTCAAACCCTCAATAAAATATACCTAAATATATGCGTGCGTACAAAAAAATATTCTATTGTTTGATATGTACATTTAGCAAGTACCATAACAACAACAAAAAATCCATGTACAATATCGAAATCTAAAGCTATAGAGTATTTGGACATTTAGTATCTATCATTTATTATAGTGCCACTTACATTTCTATTGACTTAATATATGTATACGTACGCTCATCTTATACAAATTAATAATATGTTAACATTTCCAATTGAAAAAAAAATTAGGTTTATTAAATAAATATATATTATTAAATTGAATTATTATTATTTTATGTTTATTTTCTTTCTTTTTGTTTTATATACACTATATTAATTATATTCTTTATAATTTCTAGATCATCGTTCATCACCTGTGTCCTGTTATTCACCACAAAATCGATTAATACCGTGGCCTTCGCAAAATGCTTCAAATAATACCGACGGTAATTCAATATCACTATCCATGACAAATGGTAATCGAAAGGCACAACTTTTAGGTTTAATATGTGTTGTATGCGGTGACACCAGTTCCGGAAAACATTATGGAATTTTAGCATGTAATGGCTGTTCAGGATTTTTTAAAAGAAGTGTTAGACGAAAGCTTATTTATCGGTGAGTAGTAAATATTGTTATGTTTTGTTTTTATTCTAGTTTTATTAATTTTTTTTTGTTTTTCACTAAATATTTTTGATGCGACTATTGTTATATATGCTAATTTATTATAAAAACTTGCTTAAAATAGTTTTTAATGGTTATGGCCAACAAATTAATATGTTAAATAACGAAGTCGCATATATAACAAAAATAAAAAAAAAAATATATATCAAAATATTTAAAAATTTATTTGCATATTTAACGTGACATCTATTAAACAAATGAAATATATTCACCCTCAAAAGTACGATTAAAATTCAACATTTTTACTATCAAACAATTATTAAAAGCCTCTTAATCCCCACATAGGACACCAGACTTTTTGCAAAGTACATTTATAATAAATGTATTTAAAACATTTTTTTTTTTGGAATAGGGAGCTTAATATAAATGATACTTTCCTGCTATACCATAACCAGAGACCCGTAAGTCATTTAGGTTGAGTGGTATCAGATGTACACTGATTTTTAGTAAGTGGAAAATTTAAATGAGATAAAAATCAATATTTTCCGCAACATTGTTTAGCGTACAATGATATTTAGTTTAGTTGATGATGGTGTAATAAGGGGCCACATTGTTATTTATGTTTGTTGAAACAATTTTCTCTTGTTCAGAGAAACTGCAAAGTAATAGTACTGATATTTTAGTTTAGTAACAGATTCGGCAAAATTTTCATATACATAATTTGGTTTTGGTGGCGTACCATTCCTTATTTTGGAAAACAAAAGCACACACACAAAAATATATTAAACCCAATCACGGTCAATACAAGATCAAGAGCTATAACTTTTTGGAATTGATTTATTGTATGATTGATTGGCAATTGAATTATTAAAAATTGTTGCTGTTAATATTCAAATTCGTCTCAAAATACATACAAAATTTCGAGTAAAATATAAAATAAATTTAAACATTCATCCCTTGTGTCATGATGTTCCACAGACATCAACCCTTAAATAGTCACTAAATTATTTTCAGAAACTAAAAAAAAAAAAACGAAATAAATAATATAGAAAATTTGAACATCCTGTAACTTTCAACTTATATTTCAATTAATTTACATTTTACTATCATGTCTTTCAATTATATTACAATTAATTTTCTATATAAAACTACTTACCTACAAAAGCCGTATAGAAAACTAGAATAGAATGGCCTAGCCATACCAAATAACTATGAAAAATATCGTGACATATGTGAAATGTATATGCGGTATGATTAAGTGTTCTTCTGGAGCTATTGAATTTAATGTTAAATTGGCAAAACGAAAAACACAGAAGTTACAACACAAAAAACCATTTATAAAATGATAATGTTGAAAATTCAATGTACTCTTAATGCGGATCATCCTTTATGCATTTTTGGTACTTTTGCCAATAGATTTTGTTATTTTTTTTCTTTTTTCAAGCTCCCCTCCATTCAATGGACACGAACGAGATCACAAAAATACTTTCTATTGGATTAGTGATGACTAGTAAATTGAAATTGAAGTGCAACATACAGATTTTAAATGTAATTTGTAAATATTTTATTCTTATGATTTTCTTCTTAAATAAATCGCATCAATTTAAGCATAAAATAACTTTCTCTTTTACTGTATTTAATATTCGGTCAAATATTTTTCAGACATAATTTTCAAGTCATTTTTAACCCAGAACACACAAGAGATAAAAAAAAAAGTAACAAAATGATATGATATTATATTTTGATAAATTTACTTTTAAATATACCGAACCATCAACTGGTTCAAATAAATAAATGGATGATCATTATATAAAATATTCTATATAAATTATATGTATATGGAAGACGGACGTGATAGAATATTCCAAACCAAATTCACTACGTTTTATACACCAACGAATGATCCTTATTGTATAAAATATTGTACGCCATACCATATTTTCAAATATGAATGATGCGGCCACATTTGGCCAAGTATATCCTAGTTGAATCCTTATCTATCCCATGGGATGGAAAAAGATATACCGTCGGTTTTTGTTTTTGTTGTTGTTGTTGTTGTTGTTGTTGTTGTTGTTGTTGTTATTATTATTGTTGTTGTTGCTGATGTTATTCTTCTTTATAGTTTATATTATTAGAATATGGTACAGCATTTTACAGATACTCTCTTGTATTTTGAGAACTGATTTTCTGTCCGCAAATATCAAAATATTGAATCAAATTTTATGTTTAAAGGGATTATTGATGTGTATATGGATGAATATAAGACTTTTGTGTTGGAACGATTTAGAAAGTTATGTATATTGTTGTTGTTGTTGTTGTTCTTTCTTCTTTTTTTTTTTTTGAAAATTAATAAGTTATGCGACATAATTGTGTTTGAAGGATTTATGTATTTGATGTATTAGATGAATGAGATTTTGGATTTATTACATCAATCGATATTGATTGATATTTTATATTCGAAATATTTTTTATTTGTTTTATTTTGCCTTTAGACTGAAATGTTAGAATAAAATGGAAAGCCTCATATTATTTATTTATAAGCTCATAGCTCACTGTTGGTATAAAGGCAGATAAAGCATTATAGATAATGTTAATAAAATTCATAAAAAAAAAAAAAAAAACACACACACATAGAAAATATAATATGTGTAATAAAAATACATATACAAATTACGTTCATCTATTAATCTGGAGCTGGAGGTTACATACAAAATACGATGCCATATATTATGTGCATCACTTCTAATAATATATTTTTCTATTTTATTTTATGTCCTTTCAGATGCCAGGCAGGCACTGGAAGATGCATTGTAGACAAGGCACACAGAAACCAATGCCAAGCGTGTCGACTTAAGAAATGTTTGCAAATGGGAATGAATAAAGACGGTGAGTTATCATAAAGATATTTTTGATTAAAATAATGAAAATAATTAAACAATTTTAACACAATATAACTCATGAAAAGCCGTTAAATAAAATCATTTTTATTATTTTCTATTTATTTCTTTTTATTTCTTTCATATGTTAAGGCATTCTAGCGTATCCTCCAATTCGCGAATAAAATATAATTTTTATTTGAAAACTTTTATTCAATTCGTTTCAGAAAAAGTTTTACTTTATTGCTTATTTTGCAGAACTACAAAAACTTAGGTACTTTTTGTTTTATTGATATTCTTTCTCGCGAGTAATGTTTTGAAAATTCAATAAAAATAATAAAATAGACGCAAATTCGAGTAAATAAAGTTCAACCAATTTTTATAATGAGGCTTATGATCTAATTTTTTTTTTTTACTTACTCGATATGAAAAATTATTCAATCATATTTAATGCTGGGGTAGACCGCATATTTCTGTTCAAATTATGCTCTGTGCACATATTTTCGTACAGAGCTCACGGATTATAAGAAAAATCAATTCGAAAATTTACTGACATGAATATATTTAAAACATTACATGGAATTATCGTGTATCTTACAATTGAAAATAATTGAATCGAATTTGATGTGATTTATACGATCTTAGGTATAATACTTCAATTGAAAAGAAAAAAGAAAAAACTTGATTTGTTTAATGTTTAAACCGCAATTGTAATAGGGCTAGATACACAAGAACACAACCAATATTTACAATATGTTCTTGTTAAAATGTAAATTAATAACGGTTACAAATAGAAATTACTTATGCAAAAAAAAACCAAAAGAAAAAAAATGTTGTTCACGCAATTAGTGCATACGCGTGTGTCGTGTGTTTCAAATAAAGTATACACGCCATTTCTCTCCAGGATTTATAAATTTTATATTCAAGCAGCTCTATCTGAATAGATTTTCTCACTTTGTTAGTGTAACTATTGCACATATAATTCTTATATGATTTATTTATAAATGGTTTGTTTGCATATCACCTATAAATGCACAATATATAATGATTTAAACTGTGAATGCTAAATATAAATTTCCTTTCTGATAATGATTATTGTCGTTATTGTGCACAATATTTCGTGTTTGTTAACTCTTCTGCTCTTTGTTTCATGCCCGCAAACAACAGAAACAGTTTATGGGGAGTGTAAAATGAAAAGCAATAGGAGGTACTAGCACAAGGTACATGCTTTCCATATATTATCTGATAATATTATAATGTTATTCTCGGCTCGTTCAATGTTCAGTAGAGAAGGGCACGTGCCTTTTTAATGTTAATTATATAATGTTTTTGTGGCACATTCAAAGTGAGAAAAGAATATACCTTTAGGCCTTTTATCTCTTCGTCATTCTGTTGGGTTATAATATAGTTAAATTTGTTTTTATATTATTTTTATTAGAGTTTGTTGGATTTGCAAAAAATGCACACGAAAATTATAATCATAAAAAGATTTCGGTTCAATTTAAAAAAAATGTGAAATTTTATTGTGAATTTATACTGCAATGACGAAACTTACGAAATGATTAAAAGAGACAAATTTTCAGCAATGCACAAATTGCAATTAAGTACTGATAAATTCTGTTATAATCAATAAAAGTGTTAAGTAAGATTTTTGCTGTCTTTATTTAGATTTATCACTTTATTTCACTTATACCTTTGCGAATTAATGTTCTTCAACTCATTCTTGTTTTATTATTTTTCCAGAATAAGGAGCTTCGTGTATTTCAAAATGAATAATTTAATGAATAAATCGTTTGCATTTGCATTTTTAATATAAGCAATCTATTATAGGTATACGATCTCGGGTACGAATCCCATATGCTATAGTTCGTTTTATTTTCAAGAACATGAAACCTGTGTAATTTGTTTTATCTTTTCCTTAATTTCATCGAGAGGCAAAAAAATTATATGATTTAAATTTTGCAATCTGATCAGCAGATATCAATGTAATATCGGACTGAAATTTTAGTATATAATATGATTATATGTGTATTAGATTTTAGAAGTAATTTACTACAATCTCTAGTTCTCTACATATATTTAATTGTTTTTTCTATTCAATCGATTCATTCGCGGAAATAGTTTTTATTAATTGTAATTTTATTAATTGTAATTATAATGCAAATAAATTCTATATCCAACTTAATCATAAGAATTAATAAAAATTCATAAAATTTAATTTATTTATGCAAAAAAAAAAAAGTTCGTATCTCGAGAAATAATTGAAAAGTACCACATTTTTTATCTTCAGCAGCAATCATACATTATTATTACTGAAATTTCAATTTTGTAACGCTTTTAAAATTCAGTGTAATTTGTTATTTGTTTAACAATTAAAATAAATAGTTAATAATTGGTATTTTTTTTTTCATTTTTAACAAGTTTGTTGCACTCTATTGCCAATATAATTAATTCGTCCAAAAAGCAATAAAACCAATTTTTTTTTTCTAGTAATGAAAATATAAAACGATGAGATTATTGAACATTAAACAAAAAGAAAAAAAAACAAAAAGAAAATAAACGTACCTTTAACTGATTGAATAGAACTGATTAGAGGCAACCAATATGATTTAAATATAATCTCAAGCTCAGTAACACAAATTCAATATGATTTTGTAAAAACAACTTAATTTAAATAATCTCTAAAAATACTCTTGCGTCACATTTACACCGAACTTTTAAATCATTTGTACTCAATGTGTTATATTTAAAAGGAGTTAAAAAAAACCATTGCCCATTTGGTTACACAGAAAAGGAAATATTCATTGCCATTAACACTTTAGTTTGTTACATATATTCTAAATGCAATATTGCAGCATTTTACCTATCCGTAGGTAGAGCTACTAGCATTAAACAATTATTCGAAAAACAAGAAAGAAAGAAAGCTGCACGCGTCAATAAAATAATTGCTAAAAAAATTACCATATGCATATTAGGCGTGAATTATTTAACCGGTTTACGGTCTAACCCTTGAGAGTTGAACGCCACGTGTTTTATGGTCATATAATGTTTAAAGAACTTAATTAAGTGGAAGATATGATGGTATTTATATTCTATTTGTTATTTAAAGTATCAAAATATTCATCATCTCATCTTTAAAAAAAACAAAAAAAAAAATCGAAAATAATTAGTTTATTTTTATTTGTCTGAAATCTGGATTGTAGCTATTTTACATAATCTGTTAAAATGTTAGTTGATTTTTCAAATTTAAAAACAAATCAATAACTTATATCATATCGCAAAAAATTATCTTATTTAATTTTATTTATCAGCTGTACAAAATGAAAGACAACCTAGAAATACGGCAACAATTCGACCAGAAGCATTTCGTGATATGGAACAAGGTCGGGCATTACGGGAAGCTGCTGTTGCTGTTGGTGTTTTTGGGTATTTATAACAATAATTTACAAATGCGTGTTGTTTGTTTTTTTTTTTAAATAAAATTATTCGATTAATACTTCTGTGTATGTTGAATTGATGCATTTCAAAAATATGTAAAAAATAAAAAGTTCTTTTTTCATTCTTCTTACTTATTAGACCTCCAATGCTCCTTTCACCTTCAAGATATGGTCCTGGACTTCTAACTCCTCCAAGTGAGTTACTTTATAAATGTAATTATAAACTTTTTTATCATTAATTTTTGGTGTTATTGTAAAATTATATTGATGTTATTTGTGCTTTATTTAAAATCAGACATTGCACATTCCTAATGAGAATGATTTCAACCTCTAAAAGTATAATATACAAATTTTGAAAATTGTTTACTTGGAAACATTGAGCATATTATTATTATGTTAAAGACTTGAAACTATTTCCATAATTTATTTATTATCGACCTCATACTTACATTTCAATTCATTTACTTATTTATTGATCTATTTTATGCCAATATATTGTTTAGGGGTAGTTGGTTGAAATTAGTATATAAATTGAGTGCAGCAAAATGATTGAACTGCACCTGTTTTTATGGCCCAGGCAATAATTAAATTTTGTATGTAAATTTTGTATTATGCATATTTTTTACTAACACGTATAAACCCACAGCCCATAAACATGAAATTCCATAATTATTATTTATTTATTATGATAATTAATATAAAAAAAAATAAACCAGAAATGTTTAAAATTCAATTATATTCATAAATGTAAATTATCAAAGTTTTAATTGAAATTTGAATTGAAAATTGTATTATAAACCATAAAAAAAAAAAAAATAAAAACTTGTAATATTTAGTAATACATAATACCTACAATATATTCTATGTACCTCTATATCTACTCTAATATACCTGAATACACGTGGATACACGACATGCCAATATTCATTCACATCATAACATTATGTTTGCTTAATTGCTGAACAAAAATAACAAAACTTTTAACTTTTTGCTATTATTATTTTTCATACTGTGTCTGTTTTAAATCATCCAAACCAATATTTAAAACCATTATTTATTTAACAAATGAATACTTACAGTGAATATCTGATGGAACTTGTGTGATAAAACAAATTCTGTTATTTTTAATTTCATACTTTCTCTGCGTAAATGTCAGAAATTGAATTATGTACCAGCATAGTTTTCACACATTTTATAATATATTTGCTTCATTTTCAGCAATTACATCATTACCATCAACTCAATTATTACATCATAGTCAAATGACATCAGGACTTGCCATTACTAACAATATGGTTCATCATCATAATTCAGCATTACCAAATGGCTTATCAATGATAAATAATAATTCTTTAAATACGAATAATAATAACAATAGCATTAATAATAACAATAATAATTGTCACATTGATAATAAAAAAGGTATTCTGTCATCAAATAATTCATCTAGTAATTCGATACCAACTAGTTCGCCTAATCATATTTCAAGTGTTTTGACGCCAGGTAGTGAAAAATGCATAAAAAAAAAGAAAAGAAAGAAGAATTTTTATTTAAATCATATTTTAATTCTTTTTATATTGAACAGTTCCAAGTCACGAGAATTCTGGTAATGCCCGAGGGAGTTTATCTTCAGTTGGTTCAGAAAGTCCAAATCCTTGTAATGACAACGATGGTAAGATTTTTTCATTTCTTAAGTAAATATTTTCGTATCAGGAGCATTTAATATCTATGACTGGTAAAATTATGATACCTTCTGAACGTTATGCAATGTATTGTCAAAACCCAAAAGTTTGTTTTTTTTTTTTTTTTTTTTTTTTCTTTCTAAACTACTTTAAATGCAAATTGTAGGGATTTATTTGTAAAATGAAAAATAAAAATGCAATCAAGCAAAAAGCTTTAAAAGGGATTTTAAATCAAACATACTTTTTTTATTGTTTGCCTTGGTGTGTATGAGCGTATATAGATGTGCCATATTGCGTGGCGCGACAACAATGCGAATCTATTAAATTTTCATAGCTTATATATACAAATTTCTTTGAATATGATGGGGTTCTAGCGGTTTTATTCTTAATGCAAAAAATAACATTTATTGATTTGCGATAAAATATAATAAATTGAAATAATATTCATTGTTTTTAAATAAAAAAAAAAAAATTATTGTATAAGAACGAATATCGTGCCGAAAAATAAAATATAAAATATTTTGTCTTTTTTTTTTTTTTTTGGAAAAAATAGCTTTATTATTTAGTATTTTTGCATAAAATTTATTATTGTCAAAATACCATTTGAAGTTTTTAAATTATTACACTTTAATCCCTTTTTATTTATTTTTTAAATGACGTCAATTGTGGTATTAAAAAAAAAGTACAATAAAATAATATTGGAAGCTTATTTAAGCGATGGAAAAATCAATATTATTGAAAAAGTAATCATAGAAAAATAATATCTACAAAAAATCTAAAAAATAACACTTATTTTACAGATGACTCTATTGATGTCACAAATGATGAAGAGCCTGAACATGAACCGGAAACCGAACCATCCCAAGTGCTATTGCCAGTACCAAATTTTGTACCGCCGGCATCATTGTATACACATACACAAGAAACAGTGTATGAAACAAGCGCTCGATTACTTTTCATGGCAGTTAAATGGGCCAAAAATTTGCCAAGTTTTGCTAGTTTAGCATTTAGAGATCAAGTAAGTAATCACATAAAATCACTAAAAACTACCATGAACAAAAATTAACAAAGTTTAAATTTATGTTTATAAATACTAGGTAATTCTTTTAGAAGAATCATGGGCAGAACTATTCCTTCTAAATGCCATTCAATGGTGTATGCCATTAGATCCATCAAGTTGTGCATTATTTTCGGTTTCAGAACACTGTAATAATTTAGCGGGATCTGGTGTTAGTAAACAAGAAATGGCTTTAGATATTCGATCATTACACGACACACTCTGCCGATTTAAATCTGTTCTAGTGGATCCAGCTGAATTTGCTTGCCTTAAAGCAATTGTTCTATTTCGATCAGAGACGCGTGGTCTAAAGGATCCGGCACAAATTGAAAATTTACAGGATCAGGCACAAGTAATTTAATTTTAAAAAAAATTACATTTAAATTTTCATTGACTAATTTCTATTTAAATATTTAATTAAAGGTAATGCTATCGCAACATTGTCGAGGACAATTTCCTGCTCAAATAGCACGTTTCGGTCGCTTATTACTTATGTTGCCTCTACTACGAATTGTGAATTCACACAAAATTGAATCTATTTATTTTCAAAGAACTATTGGGAACACACCAATGGAAAAAGTACTATGTGATATGTATAAAAATTAACAATCAATATTATTTAAATCTAGTTTTAATCTAATTTTTTAATCTATTCATAAATAATATTGTGAGTTTGTATTTCAAAGCATTTGAAAAAAAAAACATAAATGGTTAAAGCAACAAAAAATCTAATCTAAACGAAACAAATTAGTTAATTTTTTTACCATAACGCTCAATATATTGAAATTGAACGATCAGCGTGAGAACTTATTATATTATGACGCGGTGTTTTGGAAGAATTTGGAAGAAATAGTTTAAATTGATGTTGTTTTGTTTTTTTCATTTAACTTGTTCGCAATTTATATTTTCACTTAAATCTTAGTTATATGCCATTTTTCTTATACTGAAACTATATTAGCTACAAGCTACAACAATGATGTTAATTAAAATGTTATATATAATTTTTTGTAATAAAAGTATAGGTACTTAAGTAAGGTGGTTCGGTTTTGCATATTTAAATTATTTCATTTATTTTTCTAAATCATAAAATGTGCAAAAAAAAAAAGCTTAAGTCTTTTGGCGGAACCTATTACGTCAATATTTCACCCAAGCACAACTGAGTTTTTCATATTTCTAGAGTTTTCACAGAGTTTTCTTAAGTTAAATTTCAGAAAGAGTTCAAATAAGTAAATAGATCGTGTCATAACTTTTCCGATGACAGCGCTGTTACATCCCAAAAAAAAATAAAAAAATCAGTATACAAAAATACATGTGTTTGGGATCTCTGGTTGCAGCGCCTCTAGTGTAAAAACAGCTTGAACTAATCACTTGTCCACGATTATAGTATCTAGAAACAATATCCACGATCTATTGATGAAATTTTCAGTTAAAGAATTAAATTACCTTTCCAACAAACATATTCGTGCTTGGGTCAAATATTGACGTAATCGGTTCCGCCAAAAGACTTGGTTTTTTTTTTTGCATTTCTTATGTTTCAGAAACTTTGTAGATATTTAGAAAAATATAAAAAAGTGAGAAACGAACCACCTTAACCTACTGATGAGCCGTGACTAAGTTTTTGTATGTTTATCTCTTACGCAGATAATTTAGCTGCGATACGCGCAAAGGATAATCATATTTATTTATATGTAGTCACCGTTCGTCAGATGACCTATACTTTTATGAAATACATATAATTAAACGTACACGTGATAAATCTAACTAATTAATATTAAAAACGAAAAAAATTCACTACATTTTCATATTTATAATCTTTTTGTATGTATATTTAATGTGTATTTATTTCTAAGTTTTGAACGTTTAAACTGTTGATTTAAAAAACAAAAATTATGTATTTTATTAAAAAAAATTATTATTAATTTCTTTTTATTCAGAAGTTATTTGAGAATACTAAGTACTTTCGGGTACTTTCGGGTACGTCGTGTATCGAATGTATAAGACAATTTATATATGTATAAAAAAAATTGTGTGGGTTTTAAATAACTTCATTAATGGTTATAAATAAAGGCACTGCGAGATTTCTAAAAATAATTACCTAAGGTCAAGTCACTTTTATATAAATCACTTTTTTTACATTTTCACACTAGTGAAGAAATTGAAGAACTAAATAGAATCTTGGAAAAACTATTGCGCCTTGAGAAAATAAAATATTAATTATTGTGCTAATTTTCTTTCTTTGTTAAAGGCGCTGTTCATATATTACGTAACGCTCTTAAGGGGAGAGGGGTCTGGTGAAGTGTTACGCTTCATATTAAAGTAGAAAAAAAAAACCTCATATAAAAAATTATACGATGAGGAGGGGGGTCTAAAACAGACCAAAATCGCGTTACGTAATATATGAACAGCGCCTAAATAAGATTTTCTGTGACACAAAAAAAAAACTCTCTTTTAATCACTTTATTATTTTGAACCACAGATTTTGTATATAACAAAATTGTCAAAATCTATGTTTTAAAAACATTCCGACTAAAAACATTTATCATATATATATATATATATAACAATGCGTGAAATACTTACTAAGTCTTATTATTTATTTAAAAAACTAATTGTAAGTCTAGAAATAGAGTAATTATCTTCACTACTTAATATAACTAGTAATAATTTTTAAGTAAATATAATAGAATCCAAAGCGTAAATTATAAGTAAATAAAGAATTTAGGTAAAAATAGAATTATAAATTAATTTAACAGAAAATACTGTAATAAATAAAAATTAATTAAATGCAAAACACCATGTAAATTAATACAAATAAATATACATTTCTGGAAATCTTGAATAAAAAACAATTTTATTTTATATGTATTTGTTTGATTGTTTTCTTTTCTTTTTTGCGTCATTTGGTAGGCAAAGCGGATATAATTATTTTATGATATGTGTTTTACTTGATTTTTTTTGCGTTACCTAGTTAAAGTCTTCGCCTCAAGAATGTTTACTATTTTAATAATATATTGTTTGCCGAACTTTGAACTGCATTTGTAATAAATGAATTCACTTTATTTTTATTTCATATAAATATTGAGAATTTAGAATTAAAAAAATATAATTTAAATATTATTTGGAAACTGTACTCTTAAACATTTATATCTAGTTAAAATCAGAGGTTAGTCGGATATCCGAAATATCGAATATTTCGGCTCAGATGTACCATTACCGAATAAGTGTTTTAAATATTGAAACTTTGCATGCGTTTATATCATAAAAGACTTCAGAAGATCACGTCGATATTTTCTTTATTTTATGTAATATTATTATAAATATTATACTTAATTATTTACCATCATTTATAATAAATATCTAAATTTTGTTAAGCTTGATCCGGAAATACAATACCAAATTTGGTACAGATTTTCTAATAACAACTATTTTGGTCGTCTTTAAATGAAATTTAAATCGCACCAAAAGGTAAAGTAATTAATGATACTAATATAATATTTGTTAAGAGTTTTTCTCTAATTCTTATTCTAATAATTATCGTGTTGTATCACAAATTAGTCTCCAATAAATGCTGAAAATCAAATGTACAGAAATCAAATAAATATTAAACAATAATTGTATACGGAAAAAATTTCTACTATGAACCGGTAGGGACGATTAAAAAATATTGAAAAAAAAGAAAGAAATGCATTCCTGAACAAATCTGGCAGACCCAAAAAGAAAAAATTAGCCAATAAAAATATACCAGAATCAATTTAATATTTATGACATATAATACAAGCGTGTATGACACCAGGGCCCAATTTCTAACTTTATGAGAATTTCTCACAAATCCGAGTCGAGCTCACGAGCAAGTGAGGCAGACGCACTGAATTCCATTTTAGTCCGCCTTTATCATTGAAAATTTTGTCACTCGCTGTAGTTAGAATCAAATGTCAAATGTTCAGTCACTTTTGCCCAAATGAACATTTCTCAGTCTGATAGATACGAAGAAAAGTGAAAAGTGTACATATGAATTGTCAGGCTAGCGTCACTGACGGAGAAGATATACGTAATTTTTTGGAAAAGGGAGAAAAAGGAATTAAACGCATTTTATTACCAAGCGCACAAGACATGTAATTTAAAAAAAAAAAATTGCCTACATTACGCGAACATATTACAAACATATTTTATGAGGTATGCATTCATTTAAACATATGTAATATGTTATGACTTATGTCTCTGTATGAATTAGGATATGGAGCATATTATAAACATAACGCTTACATATTTCATGAGGTATGCTCTTAAACATGTTCTATGAGATATGTTTTTTATATGATTGAAATATGCACCTAAATAAAAATTAACTGATTTAAAAGATTCAATCTGTTTAATCAGATTACTGTTCCCAAAAGAGCATAACTAATGTTTCGTCATCTTTTTTAGATTATATTTATATTTTTTTGTCTTTCGACACTTAAATAAAGTTTATTTTTTTGAAGGAACTGGACAGTGTTGGCATAGATCGTCAATAAAAAGATCTAGATCACATTCTCAGATCGCGTTTAATAAAAGATCTCGATTCCGGATTTCAGATCATCTTTTTTAAAAAAAATATCATTTTTAGATCTTTTTTTAAAATAAAAATGGTGACTTTATTTAGAAAATATTTAAAGCAAGTACCTGACCGTTGTCGTGAACCAAAGAATTTAGTTTTGTTTTCGCATTGTAACATAAAGACAATAAAAAAGGAAAAATAAGGGGGAATAATATGTGCAAATATCGACATTTAGAACTCGATTGAACGGTCGTGTACAGTAGGGTGTTCCGACAAAAAAAGTTTCTAGAATTTCAACAACCCCCCCTAATTCTGATGAGAAATGTTATAGAGATATTTAAACCGAAGTTTGGGGTCGATTGGTTGAGTTTTGACCGCCGCGCATTCTCTTTAAAAAATAAATATTTGAAAAAGAAATGTTAAGGGGGTGGGTTTGAGGGTCAGTTTTATGGGGTGATCTTTACTAAGACATTGGTTACAGGTTTTTTGGCAATTGGTGCTTAAATACATCAATTTTAATCTTTTTTAGTGGTCAATACATGATTTAACATTAAATAAAATTATAGTGCATATTAAAATGGGGTAAATTGATTAAAAAAAGAATTTAAATCGGAGCATTTTTTAATGAGTTTTTATTTAAATAATCATAGATGTTGCTATCAACCATAATAACAACACTACCAACATTAAAATCATTATTGTTTTAGTTTATTTTTTGAATTTGATCTAAAAACGATCTTTTTTCGACAAATAGATCGCGATTATAAAATGATCTAGACAATTTGAAAAAAGATCATGATCTGATCTAAGATCTTGATTTTTGATAAAAGATCAAAGATCGTGCCAATACTGGAACTGGAACTGGAACGGAACATGGAACGGAACCGGAACCGGAACCGGAACCGGAACCGAATGTTTTTGAATTTCAGGATCTGGAACCGGAACTGAATAACGAAAGTTCCGATTCCCTGCATATCATACGAAAATACGAATTCAAGTAAGTAAGTATAATAGTCTTAATGGAAATGGAGATTGTAATAATCACAAATTTGTGTCTGTGTTGCGACAACTATTTGACATCGGTTCGAAAAAATATTCGGGAAACAAAATCAATTTTCCCTAATAATAATATTTATTTATAATTTCGGTTTTTTTTCTTTTTTTTTTTTCTTATATACTTATATATTTTTTAAACCCATATATATTCTATTGTAGAACCATTAGTGCAACTCGACAACCGTACTTATTTCCTATTTCGGAACAGTAGTGTGCGATGTTATTTAAAGCTGATAATTTCGAAAAATAATGTAATGCAATAATAATACAGCAGATGTCAGGTGACTAATCACTATTTATTATTTAGTTATGTGTCAAACCATTCTTTTTTTTAACAAAAAGGGACATTTTTCAATGGTTTCTAACATTGGCATATTATTTTTTTCATTTTTATTTAGAGGGGTTCAGAAGTAACTTTATTTAAAGGTTTGTGTCCATACTAATTATTAAACATATAAGATTTTTTGGAAGGAATGTATTGGAAGTACTAATGATTTCAACTATTAAAAATATGAGTTTTATTTTAATACGAATAAGAAGATCGTCGATATTTGGTTTTGTTCTTACAAACAAAATATATTTACTTAAAATTGCTTTGAAATAAGAAATTTTTGATGCTACAAATTATTTTTTTTTAAATTGCTTTGAAATAAGAAATTTTTGATGCTATAAATACTTTGTATAATATAAAGAAACTCAGAATTGTTTTGTTTTATTAGTCTTTATTTTGTTTAATTTTGGAATGGAAGACATATATTATAGTTTATTGGTATTAAATAAA
The DNA here is from genome assembly GCA_011634745.2 of Catotricha subobsoleta. Classification (NCBI taxonomy): domain Eukaryota; kingdom Metazoa; phylum Arthropoda; class Insecta; order Diptera; family Cecidomyiidae; genus Catotricha; species Catotricha subobsoleta. The sequence continues at coordinate 34,258 of JAABKK020058826.1, forward strand.
TAAACTATACTTGTTTTGCATACTATTTATGGGTTAGTACCTATTTAATTAAATAAAACTACTTAACAGCATAAAATTTGAACTACATACAGCTTGTATTATTAGGCATGAAACACTTTTTTTATATTCTTCTCTTTCGCACCTACTGAGTTTAGATGTGATGCGCGAAAAGTAAAACCATATGTATGTAGTCATGCTTCATAATACGAACTGTATGTACGACATTTTTCTTACATATATAGTGTTGTTCAATGTTCAGGTGCTGTATATAAAACAAATGTTCTCTGTACACAAAATCTAGTATTTTATTGAAGTGCTTTTAGTGTAATCATGTGCTATTTAAATGCACGAAAAAAATAAGGAAGGTACTGCTTGTTGTATACAGGAACGAATCACGAAAAATGTTTTTTTTTTAGTGAGTGCCAAATAACAATATTTAAATAATATTATATGTTATAACATTTTCAGTGCTTTTTTATATATATTTTTTTAATATTTACTACAACCGAAGGATTTCTTAATTTACCGTTATATTATTATTTTTATTATTAGTATTATTATTGCATGTATTGTAATATTTAATAGTTTTTAAGTCATATTTTATTTTAAAAAAAGAATAAAACAAGTCTTGAAATCGTGATTTCTACGCACTTACTATATGTGAAACACGTAATGCATCATTTTTTTTTGTTATCTGCATCCTTTGATCTCAGAAAGTATTGTGGACGGATAGAATAATTTTTCTTTAAAAATTTCACATAAATTTAAATATTTTTCCTAATAATAATGTCAGTTGCTGAAAAATTTACTATAATTGTATCTCTCTCACCCGGTAAACAATTTGCCAAAATGCGAACGTAATGAGACTGTGGTTGTGACTGGAACAGTCGCAAATTTGTGTCAGACCGAGATCGACACGCGTCTGACGCAGTGTATGTCGCCATTACAGACATGCCTCACTCACATGCGACTGTTTTGAGGCACATGCGAATGAGCAAACAGTAGCTTGTGATAATCGCATGTTCCCATTTATTTGTCTTATGCGAACGATATTTAAATGAAAAAATCCTAAAATTATAATTGTATATTTGAATTGTTTATTTAAAATGAATGACGGTATTGTCTTTTTCATAAATAATACATCATATTATTTGTTTT